>JAGFPH010000626.1:257410-270096 GCA_018207615.1 Philaenus spumarius | reverse complement strand
TTTTTTTTTTTTTTTTTTTTTTTTTTTTTTTTTTTTTTTTTTTTTTTGATTATGTGGAAAGCATTTTTTCTTTTATGTTTCAATAATTTGTTTCTGTTTTTTGTATATGTTTGTTATATGTCTGTTCTACAATGAAACCCCCCACGAACCTACAGTCCACAGGCTCAACATATCAACCAGAAACTCGGAATTCGACAATATTACTTACATAATGACTCTTGTGTATACCAAGTTTCTAATTTATATGCACGGAAAATATAATGTGAATAAGACGAAGAAGAAAATAATAATTAAAAAAACAAACTTCTTCAGACATATCTAATTCTAAGAACTTCTATATAGATAGATTTTAAGAACTTTTACATAGATAAATTCTAAGAACTTGTATACACATCTAACAAATTTTACATAGATACATTCTAAGAACTTTTCGTAAGATAAATTAATTGTATATTTCTGTTTAAAAATTTGTTTTTAAGACAGAAAATGTATACTGTTTCATTGGTAATGGTATTTTAGGTTATTATATTACAGAAGCAAAAATAATTTAACTAAACTGGCAGACATCTCGTTTTACAGAACTCGGTTTACTTTACAATAAACTCTGTGGTGTGTGAGTACAATATATAGTTACAAGAGACCTGCGCAATATAACTGAATGTATGTATGGGTTTTAAAGTTCTTGAGCGTAATCTGAAACTGGTCTCCGTTAAAGTTAAGGTAATTCTAGACTGTTTCGATATGTTGTTCTTAAGTTTTGACACATGAGTCAGCTCTTTGTTTTCTGGAAAACTAGAGTTCAGGTTTAGATACATCATTATTAGAAATGTAAAAATTGTAGTCTGCTGACCATATTATGGTGATACTAAAGAATAAAAATGTGTTTTCAGGAACGCATTCATTGTAAAAACAATTATGTGTTAGTTTACAGTAAATTTTTGTATATACAATAGACAGCCATAATGCGTTAGATAATTTGTAAGAAAATTTATAAATTAAATTGTAAAAATCTAGAGGAAAGACATTTTCTTAAACTTGGAATATAAATAAATCATAGATCAAAACCATAAAACTAAACTTAAACATATGTGGAATTAAAACCAATACGAAACATGTAATTGTTTTGCAGACTCATTTATAGTTGTCAATTGTTTCTGTGTTTTTTTTTTTAATTTTTATTTACGTTAACTCAGTGATAATGTCCTATGCATTTTATATCAGTTCTTATTGCCTAGGATTACCAAATTCTTGCTTTTTCTCATTGACAAATTTTCCATGCTACTACGACAACTATCAAGGCCAAGCGAATACCGAAATGTCTTTATACTTGTTTGATATAACAACAGTTTATTTACCATTGTATATTTATGCAGGGATGTTGGCAAGCAACAAGAACAAATATTTGAATGTACGCGACATGAAATGGGCTGCAATAATAAATAAACAATGTGATTGTATAATGGATCAGGATTGGTGCTTTGTTATTCACACAAAACCAATTGCTATCATTTAATTCGAACTTGTTAGGTGTGTCTGTTGTTAAAAAAAATAATATTTTGAAATCAATTGAAACGGCACAAACTCTTACCACTACCAGGTAGAGATTAATTTGTTGTAACAAAAAGTGAACGAATATTAATCAATATATGATTTAATACTAATTTGAAGTGAACAAAATATTTAGAGTATATGACGAACAAGTCCTAACGGGGGCATTAGTGAGTGAGTAACAAGAAGAAAGGTAATAATTGAGTGGATAGGGAATTTTTGTGATTTAACGGTTATTGCCTACAACGTATTATGTACTGATGAAATTAACATTCCAATGATGAACACTGACAGATGAATGAATTATTCGAGTATTGCTATGTTAGAAGAATGTGGAAAGTGATTGTTTAATTTAACAATAAGTGTTATCCATTGTGAATCCTACTTCTTGATGACAATGCTGTATTAAGAAGACTAGTAAATGATCCAGTGAGGTCGAAACCGCGATCGTCAATATACAGGAGGCCTAGATCGCTAATGCAAGGTAATGTTATAATTCTTAAATAAGTGTTGAATGCGATTGGCATTTACTTCCCAATGTTGTTATTTGCTACAATTTATTTGTTAATTTGGTGCAAGAGTTATTCATCTATATGGAACAGCTATGTGAAAGGTAAAGGATAAATAGGATATAAAATTTATTATACTACATATTTGTTTATTTTTGGATATCTATTAAGTAATTGAATAAAAAATATTACAAAAGAAATTAAAAGAATATAAAAACCTACAATAATCGTAAAAAGACGACGTAATTATATACATGTTTTAATAACGTTGAACTAAATTCTGAGGTGAGTATTGTTCTAAACAACCAAAAACTTGTTTAAAACTGAAAACAAAATTAATCGCATTGGTTATTACTTAAATACCTTTACTTAGATAATTATTTATAATACATATATAGGTTAATCCGTACCGTTAGCCTTAATCACAACTATAATTTTCAAGTCATTATTATTCGTTCTGTAATTAATCATAAAAATATTCTTGTTGTATATCACATTGTTTATTTATTATATTGAAACTATGAATGCCTAGTTATAAAATTGAAAACTGTGAAATAAGTTGTGGCATAAAGAAGAAGAAAACGGTTATAAGTAAACAAATTATTATATGGTACATATTTAATAAAAATTCCATGTAACCTAATTAATTTTACTTGCCTGTATATGTCAAATTATAGCCTATTTGTAAAACACTTAAACTGACAAAAGTAAAAAAATTTAATAAATTCAATAGAATTGATGTAAAATGAGACAACTTACCATTCAAAAGAACGAAAATAATATTGATTTACTTGTAGATATTATATGCGTACAGTGTTTTAAAATGGCTACAACAAAACAAAACAAGAAAAGACGTTTAGTGTCTTAAATGTTGTGACAATCCAGCTCGCATTACAAACAAAATTTGGAAAGAACATCCCGCAGGGAAAATTAAAACGCGCCAGGTGAAATGTGCAGAATATTCAACAATAGCATGTCAATCAGATTTAGAGCTTTTTAAACTAAGATTTATCCATTACCATTCACGTAGTATCATCAGGTTATATTAAAGTTCCTAGCGAACTATCATATTCCATTCGAATAAGTAGAAGCAATACACTTTAAAGATTCAATTGTTGTAAATACATTGTTGTTCCCGCTCGGTTATCAATCTAGAGACAAACTTACGTTCCCATGACAACCGACGTTGTAAAGCGACTACAATTCAATTTATTGAAAGGAAACTTAAAGTGATTTAATACTAGCGATTGTAAAATAAGAAGAAACCTGCCTATGTTTGAATTGAATATATTATCGATTAAATTGATCTTTTGATTCTTAGAAGCGTTTAGGAAATTAATGTGGCCTGAATTACTAGGAATATTAAAGAAAGTTAGAAAATGTGTTTCCAGTGTAAATTATTACATTGTTTGAATATAATACGAATTTGTTAAACTTTAATTTTTCGAAATGAAGCTTTATATACTTTGGATTTAATTATAAATATTAACTTATCAAACATTAACATTTTATTAAATGAAAAACTTCGATTCCAACGCATTGTTGGATTCCAACATTGTTCGACACGTTGTTGGAGATAAGCAACCCTCGCCATCGATTAGCGTGATTGACCATCGCCCGTAGTACGTACCGGGATGTTGGGCCCAACCAGTCGAAGATTTTTGAATTGACTCTGCTTTATATTTTTAAATAATTAATCGTGTTATTTATTATTGTATTGTGTCAGTGTACTGTAATGAGTGTTTTTGGGTTAATAAGTGACAAAGGATATCCTGCTAAAAAATACTTGAAAATGGCTGAATAGCGAAACGGCCGTTGTATACTACAGTAAATTGAATATTGTAGACGGTAATTCGAAATATATATTTATTATATCAATATTCGGAAAGGCGAAAACAAACGTTTTGAAAAATACATTCACTAAACATTTTATTTTTTGATCCGATATTAAAATAATATTCTAAAATATATTTTTTTAATAAATAAACGTGCAGTACATTATGACTGCATTACTCTAAATCTTGTGGTGTATATATATTTTATTTTCATATTCTTGTATTATTACGTTCCTATATGTTTCCACTTATAAAAACAAATAGTTAATTATTTATTTATTTTTTGTATTTATATTGTTGCACAGTCTACACTGTTTCTTCCCAATCTGTGCAGTTTAAATATATTTAATTTTTACAGACAAAACGAACTTTAAAAGCAAGGTCAAAAAGAAGACCAAATATGTTTACTTTACAACAGTAATTTTCGATTTTAGTTTTCTTTATATTTTAAACATTCATCGCTACGTTTTAATAATATTGAAAATAAATTTTAAATCATAACCAAGTATTTTAACTTATTCTTAAAAGTAATTTAATTTTGTTTTGTTTTTGAAAATAGTTTGCACAAAATATTTTCATTTTGTAATATTTGTAGGTCTATTTATTTGCTTAAAAAATAAACAAATTATAAATGCAGTACATTTTGCAAGAATAGCAACTTAGATTGATGTGTCGGTAAGTTCCATTCCTTAATACCCAAGCACTTTATTTCTTTTCGCATTTGACAAATTAACTAAAGCATCCAGAATATATTTTTTTTAAATACTATTTTATATTTATTCAATATCAAAGTTGTTTTAGTCGTGTTGGTAAAGTTAGGTGGTTTAATGATTCTATACATTTAGAATCGAATGTCTGCAGAGGTTGGAAGAGTAAACACTTTAAAAATCTCAAATACTAAATAAGAACTTTAGAAGATAAATTTATATTTCAAATTATTGACTCAAAAAAACTGTTAAACATGTTATTATTCCATGTTGTTGTTCGAACCAAAGTCTCTAATTTATATACAATTTTGACAATTTTACAGAAAATATTATTATAATATTTATTATTATTTCAAAATTTCTAAATTTAATTAATAATTCATTTCTTTAATTTACATTTAAATTTTGCATGTAAGCAAACCTAACAAATAAATGATGATGCAATATGATGTTCTTTTCGTTGAAACTTCATTGTGTTTATGTAAAGCAACGTTTGCAACTTATGTGAATATAAGGTCAGTCATGTAAAATAGTTATGTAAATTATTTGAAGTGACCACTTGCATATATTTACACAATGTGTGCATCTCCGTGCAGATTTAAAGCACGGATCATACGTATGAACTAAAAGATGAAAACCGAGTTGTTGTTCTTATTAGAGTATAAAAACACATTTTATGTTTTAAAATAGAGTTATGATAAAACTATGTACTCTTATTTTGGGAGCGAAAAACATTACATAATATAAGTTTAAGGTACTGAAATTATTTTATTTTTACATACTTTAACCCTTTTCTGGCGATGTCTAAATATAACACGCGTTGGACTGTATGTTTAAACAATTTTGGTCCCCATACCTCTAGCGTTAAGGCTCGGCAGACCCTGGGCAGACCTAGCCACCATCTTGAATTTAACTCCCAAAACAGTAATGTTAAACGGGTAATAAGATTACTGGGGTAATAATGATCAGAAAATTATTCTGAATATATCATTTTAAACGTTAGTACAGGTCCGAATGTGGCTATCATTTAGTTAAAAAAATTTTTTTTTAGCTAAACTTTTTCTTTTACTTGACTCAAAATCAAAGTTTGCCATTTGTTTTCTTATTAAAAATTGTAAATATCTAAATTGTAAAAAGATCACCACATTCGAAGTTTAATTACCTTTCAAATAAAAGTCATTTCAATAATTTTTGACGAAAAAATCTTTGTTTTTGTGGAAGCATATATCATACAATACTGTAATATATTTGCTAGCGGAAGAATGAAAGGCACAAAAAATTAATGTTAAAGGCTAGTAGTGTACAGCTTAGCCGCTTGGAGAGCTGCTGTCAACTCAGAAATATGTTTCACTCCTGCCAACCATAAGGGCCAACCAATTACACGATACGAAATATAGTGAACACTTTAAACTTTATTGAAAAATTTTGAAGCAAAGTGTCAAGTCAACTGTGACACTAATTACAAACAGCTTTGGAAAAAAGTATAAAAGAAGAACGAAACATTTAAAACTGTGTTACTCCAAAATTATTCCATATTCGACGAACGGCAAGGCTTTATTTACACTTTCAGCAGCCATCTTTATTACTGCCTTTTATTTATTATGCACTAAAAATAGAAGAAATATGCCAGATCATTGTGAACGCTGACGCCTATTTATTACAGCAGTGGTAAGTGCAGAGTAAATCTATGCAAAATGAACTAAATAGTGCAAATAAAATATTGCTAATTTTACTTTGAAACTATGATTGACCTACTAAAACCAAACATAAACTGTACATGCATTATACAACATTTAGATATTCAATACTTTCATATGCTACTATTTGCTAACTGGCGATATTTAAAAACAACTAACTAGTATTTATGTGTAAACATACACTATAAACGTTTTCCTATTTCTACCAAACATCTGTTCCCCTTCAGTGCATCTGCATTTTGTCTATTTTATTGCTGCTGCGATGTTTTTACAAACAATGCGATACAAGGAATTCTGCTTCCTAGAATAAAATAGTTTAGATAAAATCGAAACAACGCGTGTGCCTTGTTCCGTAAACATTCCTGCGCATTACTTATTGTTTTTAAGTTTTAGTAACCTGTTTTACTCCCTTATGATTCTATTATTCTTATGATATTTCATTTTTCTATATTTTTATAGTAAACAATTATTGTAGGCCTATCTGTAACTATTATTTGGATATAATTGTTAATAAACAAAAATAAACATAAACATCCTGGTTTACTTAACAGAATTTCAGTTTAATCAATTTAAATCAAACAAAAATATTAGTTTAAACATTTGTTTATTTGTAACCAGTAAGTATGTTGTTCTTCTAAATGTATTTGTTTTTTATGTAACGTAAAAGCAACTTTTATTTTAGTATAATGAAGTTGTGTGCTTTTAATTAGAAAACAATCTAATAGTTTTGGAGTTACCTCACGTAAAATATATGGTACATCAATATTTAAGTGGGACAAGAAATGTAAAAGGCTTTCGAGTCAAAACCAAACATCAGCATTGCCGGTACAAACGGATACTCCATAGGGAGTGGATAACTAACTTTACAACACATCTCAGACGTAGAATTTATTTGTACTGTGGATAGTGTTTTCAGTTCACAATACAATCTGTTCTTGTTGTTGAACAATCTGTCAGATAGCTCGTATCAACCATGTCTAGTGTAATTTAATCTCGACTATTTTACGTTTATATATTCTTGAATTATTATATTTCTCCCAAAGTCCACTCACGCATTTCATATATAATATACTTTATAAATAGCCCTGAATGCGGAAGTAATTTGTTTTATTTACCGGAAAATGTATTGTGCAAAAGGTAAAGCAATCGGTTGGAAAGCATGTATAAGATTCGTCATGTGTGAAGGTTATTTTTGATTTGCCCGCTTGTATATATTTACTCAATATTAGCATTTCCTTGCAGATGGTAACATGCTTTCAGGATAAAACATGAGGGGCGTGTTTATTCCCTTTTTTTAGAGATATAAATTAAATAAAAACTCAAGAATGTAGGCCTACGTATTTACGTAGATGTTGCAGACTGTTTGCTGTGCTTCAGTTTTTTAGATGGATATAAAGTTACATTAAAAATTCAAATAATATATATAACTAGCTGGTCCAATCCGGCTTTGCACGGATAGACAAATCCAAGTAAAATGTATATTAAAAAAAAAATATATTAATAAATATATTACACTATGAATTCCTTATGGCGATTTTTAGTAACTTTGACACCCCCCAAATCCCCCAAAAATTTCGAATTTTTTAAAAACCTTCCTTAGCTAGCACCTATGGAATTATAGAAAGCTACATACCAAATTTCATTCCAATCCGTTCGGTGGTTTTTGAGATTTCGTGATGAGTAAGTCAGTGAATGGTATTTGGATTTTTATATATATTGGACGAAAATCACTATGCATTTTTGTGATAGTGGACTTGGTTTTTGAATTGTGGGTAATAAGAAGCGTGAATAATTAATGTATATCAAATGTGCATCTAAAATCAAATATAAACAAAAGCAAAATCAAATGAGGTTGTGTCAAAATCTCGTAATGATCGTGGTAACTTTCCACCACATTAGTATTAAAAAAACTTTGATAAATGTATGTAAAAAATTTTAAGTTGTAAAATTAAGTAAATTTTATTTGTAATATTTAAAGTTGTTATTTCAGAAATTACACTTGGCTTGTTCCTACTCTTTTATACTCAACAGTAAAGTTATTAATGGCATGCGACAACTGTTTTTATTTATTGACAAACTTTTATAACCGCCAGGAACAGTTCCGTCTTACAGACCTTCCTCAAAACATATATTTTAGTTCAACACAGCGACCATAAATTTCTTTCGATATGTTTCATATGTATTTATGAAAGCATATAGCTATAGTGTAGGTATAAGTTATATGAAGGGGGTGGAGTTCTTGGAAATTGACCATCTTTCTTTGAGTAAACTTTTTGAATCAGGAAGGCCTACATCAGTGTCAGAGCCAACACGTCTATTATGTGTAACTACCCAAAGCATAAACACAGAATAAATTCTGTTATGGACTGAATGTTTTGAACTGAAAAATATAATAATTTTGCACCTATTTTTCAATTATTAATTTTTATCTGATCTACTTTAATAGTTCATTTCCTGATGATTAATATTCAATATTAGCTTCAATATTATTAGTTTGTAATTTATTGGATTTGCAAAATCCAATTAAGTTATAAAAACTCATATATGTACAGATTCAATATGCAGCTTCTAAAAATATAAATTACTGAAGATGTAAAACTGTAACTCAAATTTACAATTAATTACTCACAAACATTTACAAAAAGTTTATAAATGTAACTAAAATGACAGGTATTAGTTGGATTGTTTACATTATATATACAGGCTTTCGATAAGTCTGGAAACGGTTTAATATTTCGCATATAAGGATAATTTAAAGGTAGATGTGATTGAGGAACCTACTTTTAACAGATTAAAAATGGCGGCCAAAAAACAACGAAATCGTGTTTTCCCATTGTGCCCTATTTTGTTGTACCATTATTTTTTTAATATTGTATTATTATTCTTTTTGAATTTAGCATTAAATAAGCTTTCAAACAATATGCCACAAAACGATATTTGGTTGATCCATTCAAAATCAATTTTGAAAAAATCAAAATGGCGTGGCGGTAACTCAAACATTTGAAATACTACCAAATATCATTATGTGGCACATCGTTTGAAAGCTTATTTAAATCTAAATAGAAAACGAATAATAATTAGTATATAAAAAAAATAGTATAGCAAAATGGGGCAAAATTGGAAAACATGATTTTGTTGTTTTTTTGGCGCCATTTTTAATCGGTTAAAGATATGGATTGGCAAATTTCTCAGTTGGTTTTCTCTTGAAAATCTACATCGAAATGACGTATTATATGACCATCTTCCTATTTAAAAAAGTTATTCAAAATGACGATCTAAGATGGCGAATAATGTTTTTGGAAATCTTAATAAAATATTATTTTTACATAGAGTAGATTCCTCAATCGCATCTACCTTTAAATTTTCCTTATATACGAAATATTAAACCGTTTCCAGACTTTTCGAACAACTGATATATATGCAATTGTATAATTTGTCAGGGTTGTTGAACAACACCAGCAACAATTAAGTTGTATTGAATGCAAAATTTGTTATTTCGTTTAATAAATATAGGTAGCAAATACACTTATTTCAGAATTTGAAAAAATAACTCTAAGAACTTAGGTAAACTAAATTATAAATTCTTATTTTTTTGGAATTGTTTATTGCACTTTTTTGGTTTCACATCTTCTGTGACCAAGACGTATTTTTTCATCTAGTTTTTAATAATTTTTTAATATTCCATTACTTAATTAAAACCACTAACTATTGTTTGGCTATTATATGAGTTTACATAATAATATTCAGATGAATAACAATGAGACCAAATTTAGACTGAAACGTGAGGAGCGAGTTTGTTCGCTTGTTAGTGAGGAACATGAATATAGAACGTAAAAATAGATATCGAACATTGATTGTTTGCTGTGTTTTAGTACTAGAAACAGTTATAAAGGTATATTCACATTTGTGTCTTAAAATTTAATGTTGAATATTGAGAACAGAAACCCCAGATATAAGTAATTTAAGAAATTGGAATTATATTCTTAGCTCTGGTGGAACTGGAGAACAGTGCAGCTTAATCGGTGTGGTTAGAGTTTGGACTGTAGTAGGATCGAATCCAACCATTGGCGTTGGATTTTCCTTGCGTTATTCTACTCAAAGAACAAAGTAAGTCAACAAAATGCCAAAACGGTAACTTATAAATACTTTTTAAATGTTGTTGCACTCGACTTATGTTTACAGTTGACATTACTTTAAATCAACTCCTCTTGCAAAGGCATTTGAAATTTTGTTTCGTAAGTCGTTAAAATTTGTTTTTTGTTCCTATTTTGAAAGCTAAGTTATAAGACTAAAGTTTAAATTCAATTTTTTTAAAGATTTATTTAGTATTTAGTATAATTTCCCACTTGTTTACATTTCAATTTTTCTTCCCCTAAAATTCTATATAGATATGTTATAAAAATGTTAAAAAGTACCCAAGTTGGAGAATGTTTCTTTGGGTATTGAATAGAAAATGTTAGTAAAGATTTTAGATACAAATATGAAATTTCCGCAAAATCCAATATTGTTTTCATGTTATAAAACTTACTGAGAAAAGTTTAAAGAGTAAGAATGCTGATTGAAAGAGTTGTGTTAGTTGATTGAATTAGTTGTGACAGTAAAACCATTCATTGATAATAAATATAAAATTAAAAATAAATATTTTGTACGTTAAGAGTTGTCATCTTATCACTATCCAATTTGTTCTTTTCTGTACGATAGTGCGCCACTTTCAGTGCGGATTGTCGAACCTTTACTGATAAGTTCTTTCACTCTCTTATTTGGACCAAGTACGAGATTCAATTGTTTCTACGTAAATGCCACGAGATAATTTAACTTACATAAACTAAAACTTTCTATGACTATTTCAAGTGACCAGTAGAGGTAGTTTTGGATTTTGTAAGACATGATTCAACTCTACATTTTCTCTCTCAACGTTTAAATAAAGTAATAATTCTCCTAATTTCATTAAATTACAGGCAAAAGTAGTAGGGGATGGCTTTTTCAAACAAATATAAAATTGTTTTAATAGGTTTGTAGACTTCGCAGTTGATGTTAGAAACATTGAGACAAAACTGGATTCTGTAGAAGACGGTACTTCTTGTTTCCTTGAAATGTTTGAAATGTAATAATGCAAAACGATTGTGCCGTTATTTAGCCTGGCGCAATATTAAATCTTCTATCTTTAATAAAAACTACATACTCCCTTTACCGACTTTCTCCTATTCCAAGCAGTTATCCTTTTGCCCGCTAGGTAGCAACTCCGTGTAGTCAAAGCTTCTTGCTTAGTCATCGAAGCTTCCAGAAGCCGTCAGGCGACATATTGCTTGATGTTACTATGATGATAAGACGTATTTTTTTTGGCTGCTTCTAATGTGAAAGTTGTTGTGGAGGAAAGTGCCTTTTGTGCAATGTAATGTAAGGTTTTCGGAGTAAGTTATTTGTGCAGCGTATTCTAAAAGTAAAAGTTAATGTCGTTTATTCTCTGAAAACATATAGTAATGTTTTGTAACGTCTTTCAAGATACACTCCGTATTAACCCAGGTAACGATCTGCTTTCATTATTATTAAGTTTAAGATTTTCAAACTGTCGATATTCATCCATATATATATATTAATTGTGCCTAAATATAATGCTATCTTTCTTTTAATTAAAATTCTGTTAATCAAATTTAAAACTAGAGTCAATCATATCTAACCTAAGTTTTTATACAATCAGACTGTAAATGTTTTTTGCTTCTAACTTTTGCACTTTAAAATGTTCATAATTGAAGAACTCTGTAAAACCATATGTTTAATGGACAGTTGTGTCGTTAACTTATTTTAAAATCAGTTTGGAAATAACTATAAACTTTAAAGCATTCTGCTATTACTATCAAGCATGTTCCAACTGTAATGTTTTTGACAAACTGTATCAAGCATTATGCAGCACCATTTTAAACATGTTTTTTCTGCATAATGTCAGATCAGTAATTTTGACTGTGTTTGGTCTGTTCTACAGTTTAACTGGGTTCAACTTTTCGACGTCAACTTTTCAACTTTTCTACTTCAACTTTTCAACTTTTCTACTTCTACATCTGGCTAAACTTTTCACCATCTACTCAAAGTTTTCAACAGTCAACTTATATAAAAAAAAGAATAGAAAACATGCTTATAGATAATCTTTTTTAATTTTGAATTGTTATAATTTACAAACTTTATTACCAGTCTACATAAACATTTTATTCACCAGCTACTAAACTACAAACCTGTTTTTTTATTAATATCTGCAAATCTACATAAACATTTTAAAGGTTGTTTCTACAGAGTGTCTCTTGTGATTGTAATGTATATTTATTAAATTTTTGTCTAGGTTAAGTTATTTATAATATAAGGGTGGTGCGCAGCTAGCTACTTTTCGACACTTACAAT
>JAGFPH010000626.1:187862-257010 GCA_018207615.1 Philaenus spumarius | reverse complement strand
TTTTTTGTAAATGGATGAATAAGACTTATTCCAGCAGATTTTTAGCAGATCAAGGTAAGGTTATCACTGTTTAATTTTTGGGTAGGTTAATTCATAATACTGTGTCGTCTATTCAAGGTCCAGTTCAGCTTCCGATTTGTTAATATTAAAAGACGGCACACGATATAGTTTAAGAATATGCAATCCTCACAAAATATACTTGAAAACTAATCAATTACTACCCATTGAGGGTATTTATGGGTAATAAAATTACGGAAACTGGAGTTTTTCCGATTACTTGGTGCATAGCTGACAGTTTAGGGAAAATTACCAAAGTTTACTTTCGATTTCAAAGATTATTTAAGCATATAAATAGATACATCCCATTTGGTTAGTTAAATTGTATAGGATGATATCAGCTGGTAAAATTTTCAAGTAACTAGAACAATAATTATTTAAAGCCTACAAACTGGACAGTAGAATAATTCTCATTGGTTAAATAATTCTAATTTCCTTAAAAAGAAGCATAGACCTAAGTCATGAAGGTTGACTTTAACATTTATTGTAACTGGTTTATCTAAGACTTAATAATGTGGTTTATACTTTCAATATTATTTATCATCTTAGCTGTGAAGCTATAGGTCTAAATAATTATACAATTTTATACAGATTTTTAAACAAAATATAAATTACGAGTATATAAAAAGGGGAAGGCGAGGTAATCACGCTGTATGAATTTTATACTGCTACTGAATTCACTAACGAATTGAAAACCATAATTTTTATAAATAATGCAAAACTGACGAGGTATATAAGTCTAGTACCGGACAGGATCAGCACACAATTCATGATATACTGCAGTTATGTTGGCTGCAAATAAATTCCACTGAACATCGCTTATAAAGAATGTAAACTCCAAGACAACAGGACTTCATTTCTGTCCTAACGAACAACTCTCTCGTTACGTCAATTCCGCCATCTTGTTACAACTGTATAAAATGAACCCGTCATGTATTTGTCTCTTTAAATCTTTTGGTTATACTTCAGCGTAATTGACTTGATTTGAAATGAGGATCGCAAGAAATCTAGGAAGAAAGTTTGAACCATACTTGTTTGTAAAAATTAACAATAATACGAGTTTTAATGGATATTAAAACTTATTTTGACCTAAACGTACATAACTTAGTTTAATTTAAATATTCGAGATGTGTCAATATTTAGTAGAAGCCGTACTTAATTTAAGGTGTTTAAAGCATGTAAACAGCAATCAATTGTTTAAAACGTTAAACGAATTTTCTCTTACGTTAAATTTGTAAATGTGTTAAATTATAACGATTAGGAAACTTTGTTTCGAATTATATTCTGAGATCTTCTAAATTTGAAAAAAATATTTGCCATTTTGAAGACTATACTACCGCCTCATAAACAATCACTCAAAAACTTCTGAAATTGTCAATGTTGTAGTGATATAACCAATATTATCTTTTTTCATAAAAATATAATGTATACATTGTCAAACTAACAAAAATACAGTGTAAGGATTCAGTTGTCACTTCTTCACATTTTACAAATATAGCAAAGTTAGTATTATGTATTTATTTATATCTATATTTTGTCCCTGACAAATCAAACTTGTATATCACACGACTTATATTAACATAACCAATATGAAAATAACCTAAGGCATACACAATATGCAGTCACAGAAACTGATAAACAATCTAAATCTAAGCAGTAATAAAAATTCAAAATATTAATTTATGTATTAATTAATACCATCATATGGTGGCATCAAGAAACTCCGCGACTTAGTTAAATTGGACGAGTACACCAGGCTATAACCATGGTTCGGAACAGAGGGGGAGATGGGAGAGAAAACAGATACCCTAAAACGTTGTAATTCACTTATAATGTATCTCCAGAGGTTTCTATTATGTAAAACAAGGCCATCGTCAGCATGATAGAGGGGCGAAATAAATCAAATCTATTCATAAAACTGGAACGTTGTTGGTTGACACTTGACCAAAGGCAACAAGTCCATCATTCCCTTTGTTGAAGAGAAATCCATCAACACTTTTCGTGCAGCCAAGCTGAGATAGAATCTTGACTTTGAGTGCTGTAGGCATCACGATTCTCAAGAAGGATGGGGGGTCTGAGAGTCGGTACAGACCAACCGTCATAGATGCAAGGCATCGTTGTCTGTACTCTTTAAATGGGTGGAGTTCGAAAATATTCATCTAGCTCTGATTCAAGAAACATACACCCCAGGTTCGAGCAAGTTTTAGGGCTGGACTAAACGGTTGTAGAACAGTCGTGAACAACTCTACTCTCAGAAATACACCATGTACAGAAACTATCTGAGTGGTAGATTGACTGTGTGCTTGCGAATGCTTTCTACCAAACTTTAAGAAAGCATCTATTACCATATTCGTTAGAAATCTGAACTTAATCTTGGTGCTTTTAGCATACTTGATGTAGTATTTGTGAGCAGTGTAAACTACCTTGGACGCTAAACAGCGCAGTGGGCTCTAGTTTGGTCAGCACACATTTGGAAAGACATGTGGTCTCAGTTCAAATATGATCTACTGGCTATGCACTCTAGTATAAAGATAGTGGATCCTTATGGTGGTATAAATCTCATCAGACTACAGCGGAGATTTTTAATTTTCTTCGACCTTGAAAGCTTTATCCAGTTATCAATTTCAGTCACATTTCATATGAGTTTACCAAAACCGTCTCATCAAGCTGGCTGCACAAAATTACGACCACGACTGCTTGAGGACACCAGTGGAAATGAAAAAGCCGAACTTCTTGCTTGGAAGGAAACTTCTATCTTATTCGTTGGTCCAGAACCAGTGAGCGGAATCTCATGGAGAAAATTTAAAAACCTCTTCCCTAAATTGGGTGAGGAAAAACCATTTTGAACTTTGGAGCCAATTCGACGGCTGATATCAAGCCAAGACCCTGATCGATGGTCAAGAAAAGAGCAATACAAAATACATTTACATCTGGAAAAATGTCAACTTTGACAGGTAATTTGTTATTTACAGTTTATAATACGCTCAGGAAGTGCATCAAAGCTGTAGGCCTCTACTAGAAAAATGCAGCATATGTGGAATTCAGGAGGAGACTGCGGAGAATATAATATATACAAATTCGAAAGACTTGAACGATGCAGAAGATATTTATTAGCCTCTTATAAATCTTAGCCTCTTTTTTATCTTTCAGGTAGCAAGGATGCAATGAACAAAGGAGACTCTATGTTTAGGCCAATTTAATATTAGAAATTAGTTTGTGAAGGAAACGCATTAATCCTTGTATATTATTTCTCAAATGTGTTTTTTTTTTTTTTTTTTTTTTTTTTTTTTTTTGTCGCTAAGCGATTTCTCCCTTAATTCTTCATCAAAATTAATTATTCAAGCATCATTTTAAAGCTTATGTTCCCCGCTATTGACGAAAAATAGACGAACAGCTTCAAATGTATGTTTACGTTACAAAAATGTATTTAAAAAACTTTTATATTATACTGCATATGGTTCCTAATGAAAAGCGCCATCTATTATTAACAATCTGTTTAACTAGCACGACAGCTGTTAGATTGTTGATGGAAACAGTTATTTATTAACTAAAGTAAATAAATAAACGTTATTATATTAGTTAAAGCAACGTGTTGAATCAAAAAAGTAAATGTAGGCCTACTTCTAACTTGCGAAATATTTGCACGGGTCGGAGCTAGTAATACAAATACATAAAAATATATACGTTATTAATTTTGAAAATAGGACTCACATTCACTTTACAAAGGAACACATATTTTCCTCCAAGTAGCCAATTATCGGGATTGTTATAGATTTATTCAATGCTTTATATACAAAATATAAAGAAGAGATATAATTTTCAAGAAAGTAAATTGCATTTCCGATATCTTCCTCCATTCTCTGAGATAAATTTCTTTTTACGTTACCGTCATATTTATACATAAATACATAGCTAACATATTGAACGATATTTAACCTCGCCATAAGGAACCAAAGATATATATCTTACAGCGATGTTGAATGAAAGATGAGTTCTGGGCAGTTATAAAGTTTGCCAATAAATAAAAACAGTGGTTTTGTCAGTCGAGTAATTCAATCAGGCAATGATAACCACCCAGGTTTTTCGCATTTAAACAAAAAAAAAAAAATAAAAATCGAGTAATTCAATGATTATTTAGTCATAACTATAATATATTATACTAGGGAAAACACAACCCCCCTTATATTATAGGCCAACTCCGTTGGAAACTTCTACACACATATAACCATGTCATGTTTTCTTTATAAAAAAGGTTTAGGATTAATAATAACCACAAAGCTAAGATGGTAAATAATGTTATATGTTAAAATCAAATTATTTCGTATATTTTATAAGAACATTTATAATAAAGGTTAAAAACACCAGAAAGGCTCAGGTCTACGCTTTAATAAAAACTGAACCTAAAAGTTAGAAATACAAATAAATAATTGCTTTAAAGTTCGAAATCAGCTGCTAATGGAAATATTAGAGCAAACAGCTGTTTTATTATATCTGCCGAGAATGTCTAAGGTTTAGCACTTTATTTCTGTTCTAGCTCTTATCTTATCAATCCTTTAAGGCAATTCGTTTGGGTATGATTGCTATTACGAGAATATAGTATTTCGAATATTTTGTTTGTAAAGTATAAATATTTGTTTATTAACTCTCAAAACAATTCCATTTTTAGGGGTTTGTTATTTAAAACAATAAAAATAATAATCCATTTGATTCGTTAATTCATTTAATCCTTAACTCGTTTGTCTGACTGACACAGTAAATTTTGTTAAATCGTTTTAAAAGGATTTCAAATTGTTAATGTTGTATTTTGTATGTTTGTTTTACTTTCTTTATTAATACATTTTTTGTGTAACAAAACTTGATCTTGGAGTCTTAGCCTCCGAAATTAGTAGTAT
This sequence comes from Philaenus spumarius, assembly GCA_018207615.1. Lineage (NCBI taxonomy): Eukaryota > Metazoa > Arthropoda > Insecta > Hemiptera > Aphrophoridae > Philaenus > Philaenus spumarius. The sequence continues at coordinate 252,061 of JAGFPH010000626.1, read as the reverse complement.
ATCAAAAGACAATTGTTGAACTTTGACTGCAGACGGACGTTGTCAAAAAAAAAAAAAAAAAAAAAAAAAAAAAACAGTTCTGAAGGAACCATAAAAAAATTAGTATCTAAATAAAATGAACAAAATCCCAGTATAGATTGTTTTATGTTATTAAAGCGAAAAGCACGATGGACTATCATCACCTGAAAATCAATTCTAACTGCACAAAAAACCATGACCTTCACACAGATTCGAACCTGGGACCATCAGCTTAGGAGTATGGTTTGCTAGTTCCTCGCAGGAACAAAGCCTGAATGCAGGTACTTTAGAAGAATTCAGATTTAATTACAAAGTTGTGAGGTGTTTAATGAACACTGTTAAAAAAACCCTAAACATCGAGACCACTATGAAAAGAATTTACAGAATGAGACTTGAGTTAAATAATGTTTTAAAATCATAACATTACCATCAGTTATCTACACCCTGTTTTAATACCTACACATATTTGATTTTCAGAAGTTTTCTAAGTTGTGGTTTGGTTTCTAAGCTTGGGAAAGGCAAAACTACCAAAAGAAGCAAATTGTTTCTACTTACGTCAAGCACAAAGCACTAATGGTGCAATACACTCAATGCTAAAGTTGGGTCACGTGTTAGCTATACATTCTATATTCGAATTTGCATGAGATACAGCCCACAGTGGGTGGGCTCGACGTTTTACTGGATCATGTGTCGCAGCTGACTTTCCTTTCTAATTACAATTTAACGTGTTAACCAAATACAATATTTACAGAAAACAGATAATATCCATTGAAGTATTTTTTCTTTCCCGAAAGTGGGAATAACATATATTTAGTTGTCAATAGTAACTATTTATTTAACCAAACCGAAAATTCTTGAAGGTTCATTAAATTGGCCTAGACGATCACAAAAGAAAGAAATAACAATAAACAATCGTCACACTCAATTCTTTACTTTTATTTTAAAGCGATGCTTATATTTGTTTATTGATTTAATTTGTAATTCTTTTACAGCCTTATTAGTTTGAAATTTGAGAAAACTATAACAAATTACTTTTTTATATCTACAAAGAGAGTCACAGATAAAAATAGAAATATCCAGTTTGAAAATAAAATACTCATTATGGTAGCCAAGCTTGGCAGCGAAATGCAACTAAGGCATCAGCAGTGTAACATTTAAAAATGCACAAAAAAATATTAAAGAAAAGGGAAAAGTTATGTTATTGGTATGAAACTGTTCAGGAAATTAAAATCTTTAAATTAAAACAAAAATTCTTTTGTTAAGCATTTCATTATAACTTCCTTTAACGGTAATTACTGTTTTTTTTACAAATTGCCAAAATTGTTTTCCAAATATTGCCTTTTATGGCTAAACAGATAATTTTATTGAAAAATTCCTAAGAACAAAAGTATTGCTATTTTCTGTCAAAATTTTGTTATGTAAAACGTTTTTATGGTATGAACGGTTTTTGAGTTATGTGGGAAAACTGGTTTTTGGACGCTATTTTCCAAGGAGGCATCGTAGCACAAGGTTTTTTTTGCGAGGACATTTAGTAGTCTATGTTATTACAGTAGCTAAATACAACTTACATACCAAATCCCGAGGTTATAAGAGTTTTGTTTACGTAATTTGTCTAACATGACTGAACTAATAGTATAATAAATTATTTCAGAAAAAAAACAAGGAAAAATATTAAATTTAAATGGTTTTAGGGCAAAGAGTCCCTGAAAAATTAAATAACTTATCATCGGAAAATAAACATAAAGGTAGACTATAAATACCAATTAAGTTTAAACAATATAGTTGACCTAATAAAAAATATTAGCAATATAGATTAGTAATCGACATAGGCAGAGTATTTAATATAGATTAGGCATTGTTTCATTATCGTTTGGCACAATAAATGGCTTTGTCGCACGTTATTATCTTTCCATGAAACTTTGCCAAAATATATATTAATATTTTGAGAGATAAACGAATAGATTTAATTACTTTCTCCTGCACGCGTAATGATAACTTGCTGATAAAAATGATGTAATACACTATAAACTAACGTATAGCATAGTGGGTATTAAATATAATTACATTAAAAAGTTATGAAATAAATTAGGATACTTTTCGTAAAAATAAAGGTTTATAAATAGCGATTATCTTGAAACGATTTTCACTATCTATAACTGCAGTTTTAATCATAGTTGTACAAAGTAAAATTATAATGAAGGATAAAATAATATGTTAATTTCTTATGACTGTATTACTAACTGAAACTTTTGATTTGTAGTCACTGATATTCTGGATATATACATTTTTTTATAGAAAACAAAATAATCCGAGTTTGTGTAACGTACCAAGGACATCAACCTTCCAGTGATGAAACCCTATTAGTACTCTATTCATTTAGCCTATTAGAAAACTTATAGGCTATTAATAACAACACATCATCAATTCTTATAATGAGTATAACGAATTATAACGGATTAAATTCAACCATTGGTGATGGACACCATTACAGAAATAAACCAGGAACTGGAATAAACAGGTACCAGGAACTGGCACGTACATACTTTCTCACAAACATATTTAAATTATTAAACAGATTCACTGTGACTTCATAATTGTAGGTGGGGTAGGAGGGATGATTTATTAAAGTAGGAGTTTAACTAATAAATATTATTAGTATCTAGAGAAAAAACTATTCGATCGATTTCGAACAAATTTGCACCAAACACGTCAATTAGGCATGTATAGATGCACGAAAAAAAATTTAAAAATGTTGAAAAATAACCCAATTTATGACCAAAAACCCCCTCAAATCAGTTATTATTATTATTATTCGCTAAGCGAGAATTTTTAGAAAGATGCGGTTTTTTGCATATTGTAAGTAAAGGCTACAAATAAGCCAAATTTGATCAAAATCGTTACAACCATTTTTTTTATAAAAAAATAATAACTGATTTTTTGGGTTTTTTTGCCAAAAAGGGGGTTGTTTTTCAAAAAATTTCAAAACCGTTTTTCGTGCATCTATACAGGTCTGCTTGACATGTCTGGTGCAAATTTGTTTGAAATGGATTGAATAGTTTTCGCTCTAGCTTTGTATACATACAGACATACAGACATATAGACATTTTGTACAAACCACTTTTTTCGACTCAGGGGGTCCCAAAACGGATATTTTCACAAACATCGATTTTTTTGCAATCACTATACTTTCTCTATACTATAGTATAGTGAGTGAGAAAGTAAAATGTAATGCCTGTCAAACACAGTAATATATTACACCTATGAATGACAAGTAAAAAATATATTTCTTTATCTGTTTAAAAATTGTTTTAATACCTCAGTTTGTGTTTAAATTGTATAAGTACTTTAGGGGACCTCTTAGTCAAAAGAAAATAAATAATATGGATTTCTTGTTTTGTATTTTCTATTTCAGACTTCTTACGGTCATTTTCAAATGCAATCGTGGATATCTGATTTAAAAAATGTACATCCTTATTAGGTTCTCCTCAGCATGAACCCTTCCCAGCAGGAAAATCATCATGGTGCTTATATTAAATAAACGGTACCAGGAACTGGCACATACTTTCTCACTAACATATTTAAATTACTAAACAGATTCACAGTGACTTGTAGGGTGGGGTAGGAGAGTTTTTTTTATTAAAGTTGGAGATTAACTAATAATTATTATTATTATTATCTAGAGAGAAAACTATTCGATCAATTTCAAACAAATTTGCACCAAACACGTCAATTAGGACTTTATAGATGCACGTAAAAAGGTTTTGAAAAATTTTGAAAAACAACTACCTTTATGGCCAAAAAAAACAACAAAAATCAGTTATTATTATTATTATTATTAGCTAAACGAGAATTTTTAGAAAGATGCGGGTTTCTGTATATGGTAGGGCACATTAAAGGCTACAAATAAGCCAAATTTTATCAAAATCGATAGAGCCGTTTTTTTTTTTTTTAATAATAACTGATTTTTGGGGGTTTTTTGGCTAAAAAGGGTGTTGTTTTTCAAAATTATTCAAAACCCTTTTTCGTGCATCTATACAGGCGTACTTTACATGTCTGGTGCAAATTTGGTTGAAATCGATCTAATAGTTTTCTCTCTAGCTTTGTATACTTTTATTAAAGTAGGCGAATAACTAATAAATATTATTATTATTAGCTAGAGAGAAAACTATTCGATCGATTTCAAACAAATTTGCACCAAACACGTCAATTAGGTCTTTATAGATGCACGTAAAAAGGTTTTGAAAAATTTTGAAAAACAACCCCCTTTATGGCCAAAAAACCCCCAAAAATCAGTTATTATTATTATTATTAGCTAAACGAGAATTTTTAGAAAGATGCGGGTTTTTGTATATGGTAGGGCACATTAAAGGCTACAAATTAGCCAAATTTTTTTCAAAATCGTTAGAGCCGTTTTTTTATAAAAAAATAATAACTGATTTTTTGGGGGGTTTTTTTGGCCAAAAAGGGGGTTGTTTTTCAAAATTGTTCAAAACCCTTTTTCGTGCATCTATACAGGCATACTGGACATGTCTGGTGCAAATTTAGTTGAAATCGATCGAATAGTTTTCTCTCTAGCTTTGTCTACATACAGACATACAGACATACAGACAGACATACAGACATACAGACATACATACAGACAGACATTTTGTAAAAACCACATTTTTAGACTCAGGGGGTCCCAAAACGGATATTTCCACAAACTATAGTATAGTGAGAAAGTAAAATCATTATTAAAGTGTAATTTAAACTACTTACGTCTCTGTTCTCCGTTTATATTGATTTTTCTCACACGACGGCCGTTTCGGCTCTTTATTCAGTCATGGTCACCTGTGTAGTATCTGTGGAATGGTACTTAGTCATAATTTTGTTAAACAACAGATTTAATAAGTTCAACATATTTTGACATTTAAAATTAAAAAAACACATTAAACAAACATTCACAACACTGATTTTAACATATAATTAGTCACTTTAAATTATTTTGCTAGGCAGCAACATTTTTACATGCTGTTCTTCAACTCACCACCGTTCAACCGGTGGGTGGTCCGGTGCGTGGACCGGTGCACGGTCGCCTCGGCTCTTTCCGGATCGCCTCGGGCTGCTCCGTATAGCACATAGCATTATGACTGCGTTCTCGCATACGTATATTAATCAAAAAATTAAACCTCATACGGGGGGGGAGGGGGGTTTGCTGTGAGGACCAAAAGTTTTCGGAAAAATCCAACTTATGACTATAACAAAAAATTATAAATTAAAAAAACATTTTTAAACATGCTTTCCTATACATGCATAATATAAATAGACTCGAACTAAAAATAACCCACAGATAAAATTTATTCTTCCTCAGCGAATCTGATATTGTAATGAGACTTGATAGCTTGCAATCCTTTTACTTTTCACAAAATAAACACACCCAAAAAGCATACTCTTGCGAAGTTCCAAAAATATCAGATTCGCTGAGGAAAATTTAATTTTATCTGTGTTTCATTTTTTATTTTTTAGTTCGAGTGTATTTATGTTATTCATGGATAGGAAAATATGTATAAAAAAATTAATTTAATTTATTCTGACTATTCCGGCTGCGGTTGATATTGAACTCGACGAAACGTCCGTCGTGTAAGGAAAATCAATATAAACGGAGAGCCGAGACGTAAGTAGTTCAAATTATAGGCGAAGAATATCTATATATTTAAAAAAATCCTGCTTTTTATTCACTCACTTCCTAAAGTTAATTCTTAACCGATTTTGATGATTCCTTTTTTATTTAAAAGATAAGTTCAAGTTCTAAGTAACTGTGAAGCTAAATATTTGATTTACACTTTTATTTTGGTTACATTCCGAGTTTTAAAATTGCATCAGTATGCTACAACAAAATTAATAGGAAATAATTGGTTCTAAACATCTGATAACCTAATTGAGTTTCAAATAAATAAGTTATTTACTTTACTCAACTGTCAACAGATGATTTAGGTTATGTTATTAGGTCTGATTTGTTGCTGTGTATGTTGGTGTGTAATAATTGAGCAAAGAAGTTTTGTTTAGGCTTTTTATTTTTGTCATCCTTGATAATAAATGAAAGTAATATTGTTAAGATACGAGGTAATTTAATTGAGAATTTGAATAGGCCTACTTTTAATTACAATTTTGTTACTTTACATCAAAATTGGTCGAATTTCGACCACAGGAGATACTCATATATATATTAAAAAAAAAAAAAACATATTTAAGGTTATAAATTTCCTCATGAGCATTCAGTTCATTTAACTATTGTGTTAGAAATAAAACATATTTATTCGTCAGTACCTATCAGACAAAACTTGCTAAACCAATGCCTGCTTGGATGAACCTAACATCTGAATGAACCCTTTCACAACATTATATGGAGCAGCATCCCTAATTAACACTCTTTAGGTAATAACATTGGAAATTGGACTGATAGATTTTATCATTACTTTCAACTGTGGGGATAAAGTGAAAGTGCTGCAGAGACTATGTGCTAATGCTAGAAGTAACTGTGTAATAGGTCTAAAAGAAATTTTTTAATGCAAGATTTTAGATGCCAAAAAAGCAGCTCTGGAATGTAAAAAGAGGAAAAATTAACAGAAAAGAAAAGGGGAAAAGTAGGAGGAAGAAAAAACTGTTCAGTAAAAAGTAGTCTGATTGTTTTCGACTACACTTGTTCGCAGATTTGTTTCTCTTTCGAAAATCATCTCATACCCATCCAAATAACTTCGTGAGATATAACGCAGAATGTTTCACTGTTTTAAATAAGTATGTAAGCTACAATATTAACCTACATTCGTTAGCTACAAATTCTTTATTAGTTGTGTCAAAAAACATGTTTATATTCAAATCTACAATTTCAAAGAATTATTTTTCAAATTCAGTATAGTAGTTTATCTAAAAAAATTGGGTCTGCGTCGGACCAGACGGTGGAAGTTATACTTCTTTGTTCGTATACTCGTATACTTTCCTATAATTTTTGAAAAAAAAATTCCCAGCCGGGGATCGAACCAGGGATTCTAACGTGGAAGTCGGTGGGTTAACCACTCACCCACCGAGAATCTTGAGGTATCTCTTGTAGAGAAAAGGTATAAAAAAGGCACTTTCCGGATTTTACTCCTAACGCTTGACGCGGTTTCTCGACCGACACCCCATGCCGTTTACAACGGGCGCAAAGAAGTATAACTTCAAAAAATATTATTTTAAACAAATTAAAATGTTATCCAAAAACGTATATATACGTACAATTTAAGTTCTCTAAACTTATTAGTTTTTAATGTTACCTAAATAATTATCTTGTTTTTAACATGGGCAACATAGACACTGCAAGGTTCCCTTCGGACACCATTGGATTTAACTTCAATCCTTTCGGGAATAGAGTGAAGAAATGTTTCTATGGTCTATATTTTCTACAATATTCTCTGTTTCAAGTTATAATTTCTTAACGATGAATGTTTAATTTTATTATAAATTATGCTTCTTTTTCTTTTTTTTTATTAATACTATACACGTCGTTTCGGCAATATAAATCAACTCCCGTTATTAAGTGACTACAAGACAAAGGGAACATAAACATAGAGAAATATTCCTATGTTAAAGAAAACAATGTAAAACTAAAATATACCTCTAACCTTAAAGATTTAAGTAGTATAGATATAAATCAATTTATAAACATGTATATATAAATCTACGTAGTACAACTCAGATCTGAAACTGATAAGTCAAAAAAAAAAAAAAAAAATACAATATGACAAACACAGAAAACACAAACACAAACATAAAGGCAAAATGGGATGACAGACCGGAGTCAGAACAACAATTGGCCGGGTTCCAAGGGAGTGGCTGCCAGCTAGGGGAGTGGCCCATCGCTAAAACACAACGTGGAGATTTTACAGATAAAACAGCTTGTTTTTATTAGACCTAGGGATATTATAAACTAATTTTAGGTCTTTTTTAAATAATGGGAGCCAAAATGTCCTTACTTCTATGCTTTTTTGGCTGATAGGATTGTCCTGTAGCTTTATGTACTAGGCTTCAATTATCTTTCGTTTGTATACATTACTTTCCCGGTATATGATGTTTGCCTCTTCCCAATTGAATTAGTGATTTTCTGGGTACGTTCTGAAATTCTCCCAAATTAGTGACCTTAAGTGTTGTTGTCATTAGTTTGTTAGTCACTTGTTAACGGGGTTTGATTCACATTCCCGAAAAGTCGCGTCGTGTATGTGACTACACACAATTACAATTTATGGCAACACACAAATTATGGCAAAAGTCCAAATAATTAATGAAAAAACTGTACAATATCTTGAAAAATACATATTACAAAAGTCTTTTAAACATTTTTAGTGTGTAACTAATGCCATTTTAAACAATAACAAAAACTAAATTATCAGAAATGTTTTTAAACCAAATGTTGGCTAAACCAAACGTAAATTTTTCAGTTTTGGTGATTCGAATATATGCGATTTAACTTGCTTTATAACTAAATCTCATTGTGACATTCATTTTCTTCTAATAAATTTGACTGTGATAGACACTTTGGCCCAAAGAATCGAGGGATTTTATAAGGGTTGAGGTTTTCATTTTAGGGTAAGGAACCCTAAAAACAAAAATATAACTTATTGTTTGTGGAAACGTCACCCAATCTGCATAGATTATAAACCCATAGTTGGTAGTTTGTCGCTTTATAATCGTGTACTTTACTAATTAATCATTTAATTTGACGATTATTTGATTTTCATCAAAGTGTGTTTAAATGTGTTTTTTAAATCATCTACACTGTCAACACAGATTATAAAATTATAATAAGGGGTATAAAGGTTGTACAAATAGTCGTGAAATAGAGAAAAAAAACAGTTTGTAGATACTGTATGGTTAATAAGTCTATGTCAGCTCGTTATTTGTCTTTTGTAAACTTCTTTTAATTAATGGCCTACTAATATTTTCCAGAAAGTAAACATTTTTTTATGTTTACTTAGTGCTGTATTCACCATACAAACTGAATAATAAATTACCAATAATACGCATAATTTTTAGTTTAAATGACAGACTAGCTATAATGCAAATTCAGAGAACGATTCCCTTAATTATCATTGCCATTAGTTCTCTGCTTAATCACCTGCCAATGCTGCAATAATTATACTCGTTACGTCACCATATATTCATTTCAATGCAATAAATGCTTACGGCTCTTCCACCATTTTACTAAATTAAGTTAAACAATTATTAAAAAGGTTATTGAAATAATTGTTATGGATTTAATTTCAGGTAATTAAATGTATCAAATATATAACTAAATTTCAACAACAAATAAACGATTTTGTACTTAAAATACGTAAATGCAAATGCAAGCAATAAACACATAAAGTGTATTTCGTTTTATTTATTGTATTAACTGTAATTTATGACACAAGATGGCATACCATAAAAGTTTTACCTTATTAAGGTAAAACTTTTAATAAAATTTAAATTTACATAGTGAAAACCATTTTGATTTACAACTGCTTGAGTACAAAGAGAAATACAAAATCATAACAACAAATTTAAAACTACACGTTTTCACACAAACAAAAAATAATCACATTTAAATCTGACTTACACATTTAGTAATGACTGACTGACTGATTCATAACCAACATACGGCCAAAACTATGATAGGTAGTTTAAATGTGAAGGGTTCCTTCATACCACTGTGAAGAATTGCACTTAGAAAAAGATATAGCAAAATTTTGATTTTAAGCTTTGAAAATGGACAAAATATGGATGTTCACTCCTAGCCTTATAACAGATAAAATATTTATTTGCATCAATATCTTAGCAGCTAAAATCTAGTTGTGGCCTATTCTGAGCCAACACATGTTTTTTGAATGCATTTACATTCACTACCATATCATCCAACTTAGAAAATTAAGAATACGTTAATTATTTTCACAACCAACAGTTTTTTTTTTTAGATTATGTTAATAAATTTAAAACAAACAAAACATAAACAAAAAAGGTACAACTCAAACATCTGTTGTTACAAATTACAAATAAAACTGATGATTTGGATCATACGCTTAACATAATTTTAGGTTAGGCCTATACTGAATCAGCTGTAATATAACACAGTTACATTATCAACTTACCTTGAGATCTTATACATTATCGAGTAGGGTGGGGTAGTTTCAAAAATGCAGAGAAACCAAATCAAACAGAAATAGCATCTTAAACAAAAAATGTGTAAAAGGAAAAATCTCTAATTTTACTTGTGTTTGGACCGTGATGATTGAGCTAGCGCATATTTGTTATGCAATATTTTTTTTTGTGATTGTACATGTGTATAGCCTAGAATGTTTTTTATGTAAAACATGTTATTACCTGATCTACGGTGGCGACTATAACTATACAAATTTTAGTGGTTCAAAAGGCTTCAAAGTTGTTACAAACTTTCGAATTATACGTTTTAGGTTTTCCAGAGTTTTTTTTATATACATCATAATTCTGAATAAATTTTGGTTTTAGACTAAACTTGAGTATTTTCGAATACTACTACTTTGACAATAACTCATTTTAGCACCATTTTGTAAAAATTGGACATACGGGGAACTAAGCCTATTCTAACCTACCTATACTAATATAATATTATAAAGAGGTAAACATTTTTGTTTGTATGCCTATGTAGGGGGTAATCTCTGGAATTACTGAACTGTTTGAAAAATAGTTTTACTAATAAAAAGCTTCACTAACCCAGAGTAACATAGGCTAGAATAAATTTTCATTTAAGTGTTGAAACAACCCCTAAAACAATAAATAATAATTGTTATATTTTCCTTAACGCTATAGAGCTGAAATTAAGTACATTTATTTCTTACAAGATACATACAAAAAGTAAACTAGATTTGCATTTTGTCTCGTGCTGCGGAGTACTCCAGTGTTTATATAATTTAAACTAAATTATATACAATGAGCTGACAAAAACCATCTGCATATTTTCGTGAACCACACTATTAAAACCAGAACCAATAGCTAACATCTCATTTTTCCAGTTTCGTTAGAAAACTCTACGAATAGAATATAAAGAAAAGCTTACGATTCTTCACTGTAGATTTATATACTGATCCTTTATTCCGCAGGCCAACACGACAATTGCATCAGCTCTCTCTCTCTCTCTCTCTCTCTCTCTCTCTCTCTCTCTCTCTCTCTACTGTCCCCAGACTAAACGACCTTGGTAGGTCACGTTATGATACAAGCACAATGCTATTTAGATGCACCCGTGGGAGAATTCTGTCCAATACATTCTTATCGCACACGTGTCTTATTGGAAATACCCTGCTACAATGGACACCACTGATGAAATCGTTGTACCATTGACTATATAAGTAATAGTTATATAGTCAATGGTTGTACTTAATGAAAATGAGCAAATCCCTAATTTGGATCCTCAAAACAACTAGGCTAAGATTTTTCAAATCCTTTAACGTTTGAGGTGAAAAGAACCGAGGGCTGACTACATATTTTTAGTATTTAAATAATACATTCGACTGAATTTAATGTAGAAACCTTCCGTCAAAGTGCACAAACCTCTCAGCTCAAGACAGGAAAATATGAATAATTTTGTAACTGAATCACTTTTGATTTTATACAATAAGAAACACTGAAGCCCCAATCACGAGTTCGGTGAATAAACTGGAGTTTAGATTTAGATTCCTCCGATGATGGTAACTTGGTTACTGAACTGTACATCAGGGAAATAGAATAGCTATATTAATAAATGTGTTTCAGTTTATTTGTGTAGTTTATTCACCGAAATTGTGGCTGGGGCTTCAGTGTTTCTTATTGTTTAAATTCACCACAGTACTCATTGAACGTCTATTTGATTTTATAATTGAACTAGTAGACATGGCAATGCTTCGCTATTGCTTGATTTACCTAACCTAAAATTATATTCAGTTTTTGATCCAAATCAGTTGTTGATCAAAATCAGCTGTTGATCAAAATCAGCTGTTTTAAGCTTTTCATACGAACAGCTGTTTTTTGTGCCCCTGATAAAATCAAAAGAAATCTTTCTTCTTCTTCCTTAAGATTGACCTTCCATAAGATTAACATGGCAACTTTGAGGGCCACTGGGGCGTAGCCCTTAACATACATTGAGCTCATTTTAAGGGAAGCACAACTTCAGAGTGAGCTCTGTAAAATGACACCAAAAACATCAAAATCGGTTAAAAACTCTAGGAGGAGTTCTACTAACAAAATAACCCCTAGCAAATTAATTATGTATAGATTATTTTAGAATTGTGCTTGCGTGTTAGAGTTTTAATGTGTAACTACGTTTTAAGGGTTTTCTAGTTCAATATTTGCATTTGTAACATGTTTTATTTGTTTTATGTTTCATAGTTTTAAGTGTAACAGCGTTTTAAACTATTTATTTGTCAGTGTTTTATGTGTACCGGAAACAATGTTTAAAGTATTTAGGGTTTATTTTTTCATGTGAAGCAATGTTTTAAAGTATTTATGGTTAAGTGTTTTTTTTTTTTTTTTTTTTTTTTTTTTTTTGTGAAACAATGTTGTAATGTATTTATAGTTCAGTGTTTTATGTGAAACAATGTTTCAAAATATTAAGGAATTAATTTTTTATGTGAATCAATGTTTTAAAGTATTTAGGGATCAGTGTTTTAACTGTAACAATGTATAAAATTTTTTTAAAAGTATTTAGGATTAAGTTTTTTTTTTTTGTGAAACAATGTTGTAATGTATTTAGGGTTCAGTGTTTTATGTGCAATGTTTCATAATATTAAAGATTTAGTGTCTTATGTAAATCAATGTTTTAAAGTATTTAGGGATCCGTGTTTTAACTGTAACAATTTTTAAAGTATTTAGGGTTAAGTGTGTCATGTGAAGCAATGTTTTAAAGTATTTATGATTTATGTTTTTCTGTGTAGCTTTTGTTAATAATACAAGTTTTTTTGAAATATGAAAAAGAAAATACAAGATTATATTCTATCAATATTTGGCATGTCTACAACTAAAGGTTATGTACAAATTACTATTTTCTTAAATAATTTATAAATTAATATTATATTGTATTTTACTTTGAGTAGGCACACGTTTATTAAAAAAACATTTTCACACCTTTTTCATCCCGAATTTACTTTCTATGTTTTGAATTTGATTTCTTTACCAAAATGAATCTCTGTTCTAAAATGGTCTTTGGTAAAAACCTTGTACACATACATCGTACATCTTACAAATGAGCGCCATATGTGGTAATATTAATATTTTCAAATATGATTTCCAAATCCTGCCACTGTCACAGTAAGCGATTTAATAAATATGACATTTGAAGGCATTGATTAATAAAAATGTATGGTGTCAGTAGCGTTTCCGTTTCCGGCAATCCAATTTTTTAAACTTTTCGCAATAACAACGAAATATTACTAAAAGTTTCATTGTGTTTGAATATAGTTTCAAAATCATTTCACTAGTTTCAATAACATGTTTCTAGTTATAGTAAATAAAATGTTTTATGAATTTGACTTACTAAAGTTCTTTTAAACAAAAATAAAAAATTAATTGTATGTACAGGTTGTTTTCAAAAATCGTTCATGACTTCAGTAGGCAATATTTTTTTGGGTTCGAATAAGTCAAACCGTTCCAAAGAACATATACGTCTTAAAATTAAAAGATTTATATCTAGCCTCCATTTTGTGTTGTTAAGAATTAAACATAATATTATCTTTTTTACGGTAAATGATACAGAGTTAAATTTTCCATGCTATTTAGTGTAATAAATGCCTATTTAAAAAAAATACCAACAAATTGTATTCATTTGTTTGAAAATTGCAGACATTGACAGATTTTTAACGACAAATATCTCAAAATCCATTAACTTTAAAACAACAAAAAACATTTTTGGGAAAAAAATTTAAAATATTAAAGTTCTAGACTAATAAATCATGTGCGACTGAAACAATTACAATGAAGAACAATAACAGTTCTCCATCTGTAACTTGGTTATTATTTTAGCTTCTGTAAAAAGTCAAAATACACATTGTTATTAAAAAACGAGTAAAGCAAATCAGTTATTGTATTTTTAAAACTGGGTCTTTTCAACATTAAATAGCTGCAAAGATTCAAATATATATCATTTAAATCTAAAATGATATAATTTGTAATAAGGTTAACCGAAAACGAACACTGTTAACCTAATCCACACACTATTTATTCTATCACGGCCGGTTTCGATCTTTACAAATCGACTACTATAGTTCACTTGTCAATGATCTGTAAAGGTCGAAACAGGTCGTGATACAATAAATAGTGTTTGGATTATGACAGTGTTTGTATTTACTTAACAACCTTATTATGATTATCTTCCACAAAGTGAAAGCCTCAAATTTCAAAATTATATGATTTGTGTTGTTGTAACGAATATAAAATCGCTGCGATATAGAAATATAAGCCTTTTACAACTATTTTCATATTCATGTTTCTAATTATTTTGATCCAAATAACCGAATCTTTTGTTTTTAAACGAAATGTATATTCTTTTATACATCCTATAAAACCGTAGTTTCATAGTAAGACTTGTCTAACCCAATCCTTCTGTCCAACTAATGAAGGCAATTACATCAATTATATTACATTGCATGCACACTGCTTCTGGTTTGCTCTGTAATTGGTGGGATTATTTAAAAATAAAACAATTTTAATAAATTTACATATTTCTTTGTAATTGCAGTAATTTTACCGCAATTCCAAGTTAACAGCCATACAATAGTATTACTCCCAAGGTCTCTGTAAATGAATTTGATTCATTTAGCCTATATTGATTAAAATAGTCATCAATTAAAGTAAATTTACTAAAGCAAATTAACTTTGAAAAGACATTTTAACATCTAATTAGAGGTGTATGCATTAACAAAAAATGTAGCACTACAAGGAATAAAATTATGTGCAATTGAATATTTCTTTATTTGTTAAGGCTGAATGTAAAACGATAATTATGGACCTTAACATTCAGACTACCACTACATGAAATCAGTACTTGTCGTAATATAATGGTAACGATAGCAGTTTAGAAACTTTAATTGTAATTCATTCTAAAACGTATCTTGAATATTGTATTGTCGCTTACACCAACGGCTTTACACCTTAAACATGCAAGAAATCTGCCGAAAACTAAAATAGTTGCTTATTTACAAAATAAGAAGTTGTAAATAGTAAACCACACGTCAACGAAACTTAAAACTTAATGAACAGCTTATTTTATTAGGACAACAACTTATGGTTGTAAAACAAAAAAATCGTAATAATTTTGCAATTAGACTAATGAAATCGGATAATTCGAAACTACTTAACTTTATTGAAGGTTCCAATTTATTGTAGCATACTGGACGAATCGTTAGACTATCCTCCATTCCCCAGGGTAACATCTCTATTACAAAAGTTTAAAAGGACAAGAGTGAGGAAGTTTATAGAACTAACTTGTGGAACAACATTTAAAACACATTTCCTTACGAATTTCTAAGTCTTACTTTAGGATGGGAAAATAGAGATATATATGAGCAAAGTTTATATATTTAAAACAGAAGAGATAACCGTATAAACATTGCTATTTAAAAGATGGTTTGCATAATTTAAAACATATTGTTTTCTAATCGGAACAAAGTTTTTTTGATGTTTAAGATTTTTTTTATGATCATGATCATGAACACAACTTTAGTAGCTAAGTAGTCGAAATGTATATCACTGAATAAATCCCGTAATGGTTTTATATTACATACTATAGGCTAAAACATTTCTCACAACCCTGCGATAATTGTTATTTGTTTGCATCACCTAAACAAAAAGTTGAAACAAACTTAATCTATCTCAAACTAGTGTTTATCGGTAAAATACACTAGTGGTTAGCAAAATATACTAATAAATGTTAATAAAAAAAAACAAATAATACCTTTTTATATGTTTTATTTGAAAAACAAAATTAAATATCTCCAATTAGGAAGTTCAATATTTCGACCCCCTCATTAAGTCATTTAATTTAACTTATTCTTACCTCAAGAATCATTTTAAAAACTACTGATAACTGTATCAAAATCATAATTGCATTTCTTAATAATATAATAATGGTACATAATTTGCTTTTTTAAATACAGTACAAATATAACAAAAATAGTACAGTTAGTTCTTGGTAAAACACAATTTCGAGATGACTGTTGGCGTCTAACAAGACTAATATTGATTATATTTTTAAAAACTTCAAATTATAAAATATTATAAATATTTACATGTAAATTATGTTTCAACACAAATAACTTTAAGGTTTTCGCTCTACTGATTAATATTTATGCTTGATTGGTTCAAAAATATGACATAATTAGTTTTTTTCAAGTGAAACGAGTTATCTTTATAGTGAGTGGTTATTTGTAGAATACTCAAATTTCGAAATTGTAAGAGGTACTCAATATTTTCAAAGATAAGTTTATTGTTTTAATAAAAAAAAATATATGTAAACACTCGTCAGACAAAGATAGTTTTCGTTTGCGGCCATTTCGTGTACTTACAAAAAGTGCTTTATATAGGCAATATTACATAGTCAGTGAATACTGTGTAGAAACTCTATGATTTTGGGCGGCTTAGGGGGCGGGGGAGTGGTAAGAGGATTAACAATTTCAAATGTTAATGTATTTCATGTAATACCCCATTGAAAAGCTTATTAAAAGATAAACACAATGGCGCAAAATAAAGCTTAATACTTCGTTTCAAAGTAATGGACAATAAAAGTACTGGAAAATAACATACAACCTACTTATTCCTAATATTATTAACAAATTAATAAACTGCTTTGATGTTATGATAACAATATCATTTTCCTGAACTTTGATTGTCCATTAGTTTGAAACGAAGAAAAATACTAAGCTCTAATTTTCGCCCTTGTGATTCTCTTTTAATAAGCTTTTCAATGATGTATTACATGACCCACCTTTATATTTGAAATTATTTACCCCCCTCCTACCCTTCTCAAGCTAACCAAAATCATAGGTTCAGATATGTCAACAAATGAATCCTGTTATGCAGCACAAAATATATACAAAGTTTTGTTAACTTATTTTCAATAACAAAATAATAAGGTTAAAGGGGATTTATGACCACTCTATATATATAATTACGTTTCATAGTGTATAGAATGTATTCGAGAAATATGATTTCACCTTGATATTGTACATAGCATTACCTAATCTTACATTAGGTAATTATTATAAAATAATTGTACTATTATAGGAATTGAGTATCAGCTCTCTTTAGTTAAGTTACGATTACACAACACTTCGATCATCTAATTAATGTTTGAATTTTCTAAACCCAAATTTCATTATTTAAATTTATTGAAATTTGATAGTATTTATATTTGTTTAAATTTGCGTCCTTTCTTAATTGTTCATTACAGGCCTCATGTTAAGTTCATAGAACGAATTGTGTAATTATGTAAAAGTAGTTTCAGATATAACAATAAAATCGCATTAATTTTTGCAAGTTTCCCAATATTTGTTATTCTGGAATAGGCCTATATTTGAATATTAGGAGCTCAAAAGTATTAGAAAGACTATACCATTTAATTCAGATGTTAGAACATTTACTAATATAATACAAGTTTAATTTTTTTTACGATGATAATAATGGCGTGTAAAGAACTTTAATTAATTACTAAAGTGCAATTAATTGGCGAGTGTACTTGTTCGTCCTTAAAACTTAATAATAAACGATGCATTTCATATTTCAAATATCCCCTTGATAATAAAGCACTTTATTAATTAAAAAGATAAAAATGCCACGAACTGACACACGACGTGTTTTACGTAATTTTCTATAAAAGGTAATGTGGAATACTACAATACATCATTCACCGTTCAACGCTTCCAAGTTATGAAGGCGCTCTGGCGTAAAAGAACTGTCAATTGGTGAGAACTATAATAACAATTGCGTAATACATTTCCTTAGAAATAGCTCTGTCCATAAACATGGCGTAAAAGTAATGCAATTATATATGTAAGCAGCACCTTTTCTTCAAAAACATAATGTTAAGTGATAAACCATATGGTTTTTTTTAATCAGGCCCTATATTGGGTTCTTTGAAACTATTTGTTTGACTACATAAACTAAATGGGGTGCCTTTAATTAGGTATTTCAAAATTTGAAAATGCCCCACTTTTTTGACTGCATTTTGAACGAAACTTTAAATTTCTTATGAACACTCACGCACTAACAATACTCTTCGAACACAAACAGTTTTCCAGTAAATTTAAACATTTTCTTTTAAAAAATACTTAAAAAGACTTGTATAATAAATAAAACAAGTATTACAAGTTATATTTTAATTTCAGGTCCGAGAGTTATAAGAAAGTATTTGAAAATATTCTATGGCGCTGCTAAAAAGTTCAAAATTCTCAAAATAGACGCTAACGATTTTCTTCAATGTTTGTAATATAGGCTACTAAGATAAATAATATACATTAATGATACAAATAAATTTTTTTCTGGATCAGTTGTCATAAAAGAGCATCAACACTGCCTTTATAATCTATTTTAAAAATCTATTTCAACTAATCTTATGACAGGGTTTGTGATTCGTCCTAATCGAAAGGAGGATTTATTTACTCGTGAACAACTACAATTTATAACAATGTCTTAGAAAATGGCCGGTTAAAAAGACTTACACGATTTATTTTATTTAAGTTGAAATATGAACAGTTCAGTAGCCTATGGACTATTTTATATTACAGTGAGTCAAATTTAATCTGTCAACAAATTTACTAAATCGAAAATAATTATTGAAAAATGTTTGTAAATTACTTTTGACAAAGACGTATGTTACTATTATTACCAGGTCTACAATAATTTCTTTGGCTTATTGTTTTGCTTTAATTGTAACGGTTTAACCAATTTAATTTAGAAAAGCAACCGAAAACTTTTCACCACGAAGCCCAATTTGTATGCATGATAATATATAACTTGGACGAATATTAGTAGTACAACTATGTCAAAATAATTATTAAATTCAATATAGTTTTACACAAACATAACCTCTTATATAATAGTGTCGGCTATTAATCATAAAAAATGCTACATATACTCCCTAAATATATGCCCAATTATATTTTAATACATTGCACACCTAAACTGACTATTTAACTGAATGAGAAGCTTTTATTGCCAGTTAATGGTTAAATTGTAAAATTGAAAGTTAAATTATGGGGCCATTGAAAGGTGATTAACATTGTAGTTAATAATACTGTAATAATGGAGAGACATTATTACTGAATTCAATTACTGTACCCATTATGTTCCATTTTCTTTGATTTATTCTACAGTCAACGTTTATGCAATAATTAGCTGTTGAAACTGACTTTGCACGAGATAAGATCTGACGAAGTGAGCCAATATTTACGAATCACTATGGATTATTCAGGCTTATACAAAAATATGGCTTCTGTTAAAAAAGTTGTTTTTATTGATACCTTTTCTCTGCCAATTAGAAACACTGAAGACTCAACCACAAGTTCGGTGAATAAAACTACACAAATAAACTTAAACACATTTATTAATCTTGTTATTCTAGTTCTCTAATGTACTTTTTGGTAACCAAGTTACCATCATCGTAGGGTTGTAAATCTAAACTAATGCTAACAAGAATGAAACTATAAAACTAACCAGACCTATTCTCCCCCTTTCTCTACCTCAGGTAGATCAAAAAATTATAAATGACCACGCCAAAGACTTGTTTCAAAAAGCCTTTATTCTGTGGTTATAAACAACATAAAGTGTGATGGAACCGTCGTTAAGCGTTACAAAAGTAAGGTGTCATCAAAATCGTGTATTTCTGAAAATCGTAAAAGTGATGATATTTGCAAAAATATTTTTTTAAAAATCGTTACTTTAATTTTTTTTAACTGAACTTTTCAATTTAAAATACATAGATCATCTGAGTTGATCATCAACTATTGGTACTTTAATCAGTTGTTTACAATAATATTGCAATTATCAGCTGATTTAACTTTGAAACTATTATTTGTATTTGTAGTTAGCAAGTAAGTTATAGAGTAGGACTAACTCATGTTGTTATATTATCTTAATCGTAATACCTTTTATATTGTGAAAGTAATAATTTGATTTAGACATTTAATTTAGTTTAGGGGCCTACCATCTTAGCGTGATTTTTGACTGAACACAAACCTTTGTTAAAAACGTAATACAAAATAAGTGAGGGGTTTGGCTTTGTCTATCCCCTATTATATCTTGGCCCACGTGGTGTTCCTTAAATACTAAGTAAGTCTTTATAGGCCAGTCGGTAAAGGTCAATTTAGACCAAAAGTACCAGTAATTAGCAATACGGCTGAATTTTTTTTATAAGTACATTAAAGTATGTAGGCCTAGATTAACATAAAAAAAAGTTTACCAGTCTATCGATTTCCCAAAGTCGAAAAAAAAATCGATTATCATTTTTTTTTTCGATTATCCTTAATATTTCGAGCTGGGATGAAGATAGAGGAAAATAAAAAATACCACCGTGTAGGGGAGGTATTTTTCAACAAAAAAGGTCATATGTATTTATTTCGTCCGAGCAATGGTTTGTCTGGAAAAAAATCGATAATGCAGGTATGTATTTTGCAGCAGGGGAAATCATATATGAAGCGTTTTCTCATTCTAAATTGGCCGAATTTTAATATATCGAATTGAAACTTGACATAGGAGTTAAAATATATATTGTAAACATTTATGCTGAGTCTCAGCTTGTTATCTTTAAAATTACCCGATCTAGGAGTCGATTTCGATTATCGATTTTAGGAGTACCGGACCCACCAATTCATTTTAAACAGCTCCAGTTTAGAAACTTTTTGGAATATTAACATCAAATTTGTTTTACAAGTTGAGTACACCAGTATAAATATTCTGCTGAAGGGTGAAGGGTCTTTTGTGAAAGTTGGGAATTTGTTAGTCAAATAAAATATTTCAAATAGGCACCCACATATTGTGACGTGTCAAATCAAATCGTGAAAAAATACAACATGTAGTAGTATTTCATATTTGTAATTATAAAATCGTAATTTAATTTGTTTTTTACTTTACAAGTTTAACTTTGATTTCTAAATTTTATTTTTTTCCGTTAACACTGTGCAATTATTGTACAATGATCCAGTCAGAACTTCCTAAATTATACTACTTTCTTGGGAATAAAAATTACAAGTACTTCCGAAAATTACCCATTTAAAAGTCACTTTAGATGACCTAAGAAACAGTGCAAAAATGATTTTGCTTCATTTAAGTTAACACACACTTCGGGGGTGGTGGGAAAAGCACACGCAGCCAATTTAGTTAGAATGAACCAGCGAATATTTTCCATGGTGGTTTCCCATAAACAAATTTCGAGTACCCAAAAATAAAAATCATATGAGAGATTGAATTTCAAACTATTATGACAAGATTCTAGTCAACAAAACGTTTTTGGATTCACTTAAGGTAATAGAGAAACGTTAAAGGGGGAAACCGTCCTGTTTTAATACCCTGTACAAAGTAGTGATTGTTCATGTTTTGCTTAGGGACTGAATATTTAATAATATTTACTCAATACAAACTATTCACCCCGACGCCTCTATAGCGTACCAATTCCCTTAATTAAACAAAAGATGCTGTTTTAGAACCAATTAATGGTTTTGAAGTATATACCAATGCCATACAATTTGTCCCTTATACACAACACATCTAATAATACAATGTAATATCCACAGCACTTAATGAGACAATTATATTCAAGCCATTACTTAAATTAAAGCAGTCTTTGTAACTGTCAATAACAAACAACAATAGAAAAAATAACGATTTGAATAAGCGAAGCTTTTGTTTCTGAAAACAAACATTGTTTTACCTGGGGACTTGAATGACTTGAAAATTCTTTTCTCTTAAAAATTTTTCTTCGTATTTTACTCTTATACTCTTCTCTAAATCACAAGGTAGGCTGCTGTAATTAACATAAAGGATATTTTAATATTTTTTACACAAATTAGATATTTTATTATTTTTGTGCTTTTAAAAATTGTTAGAAGATTTGAGGTAGAAATGTATAGTGAATAGTTGTTTATGAATTAGTAGTTTGACAAAATTAATGTTTTAAATGTTATATCTTCTCCTAATTCCAAACCACAGAAGACTAAAACTTTTGTCACCCGTCAACAGAAAAAAGATTTTTTTAATTTCTAACAAAGCTATTTAAAATGTTTAAGTTGTGGCCATAGGAAATTCTAAAAATGTATAAATATTACAATTTATGAAATATTTTCTTTTACATCGCATGAAATTTCTATACATTCTGTCTTGTTTTAAGGAAAGCAGACCTCAAAAAAAAATTTTAATCGTTTTTTTATTTTTATTGATTATTGTAGGTTGTTTTTGATATTTAAATTGATATATAACACAAAACATATTTCATTTGCATTAGATAAGAGAAAAATGTTTTTCTGAAACCATGCAAGTGCGATATTGCTACATAACATATAATATGATATTATTCGCTATTTTGTGTTTTGTAAATAAATCCATTTCTCCGAAAACAGTGTTTTTTTTTTTTTTACTAAATGTACCTTTTTCTCAATAACCGTTAAAACTAGGAACTTGAAACTTTGCAAACACATGTAGGGCACTATTATACATAATAACACCATTTGCTTTTTATAAATACAAAATTTTAATATTTTATGGGAACTTTTACGTTTACAAAATGTATACTTATTAAACAAATTTTACCGAACAAATAAATTAAGATAAAACAAAATCCTCTGGAGAAAATGTTGACAAAGGAAGTAGGAAATAATGGTAAAAATTTCATATCTCTAGCGCTAATTGTTTTTTTTTTAAAAAAAAAGGTACATAAGCTAACATGGCGGAAGATAGGGAGGTCTGCTCCCCTTAAAGTGCATCCAACTACTATGATAGGTTTAAAAACCTTCACCAAAATGCGCGAATTCTGCTTTCTTGTAAATAACTCAATATAAAATATTGTTTTTTACTGGAATATTTTGAGATGCATACCATGTCCAGAAATCATTGGAATACACTGTGTACACAGGAAGTAAAATAAATAAAAGAAATCAAGTTATTTAGTTCGATTTCTAATCAAATATTCTAGCCCAAACTAGCGTTAAACTAAAATCATTGTCCTGGTGCTGTTAAGCAAACTGTATTAACAAACGAAAAACTTTTGAGTATTTAAAGAAATGTTTTTAAATGTTCAATATTTGAAAACACATTGATTTAAATTTATTAGTTTTTCCGTCTAGAGGAAATTAGGTTTCCATTGATTATTTTTGCTAATTGACAAAAATATATCTAATAACCCATTTCTTATAGAAAGTTTTAGTAAATTTACTCTTTTGAGCCGTTATTTTCTATACTAATATTGTAAAGAGGTAAAATTTGTTGTTTGTATGTAGGGAGTAATCTTTAGAACTGCTGAACCGATTGAAAAAATAGTTTTACTAATAAAAGCAACAAAGTTTTACTATCCCTGAGTAACATAGGCTATAGTTTTTTTTTATTAAAACATTTTGTATTTAATATTTGGAAATTTAGTCAGAAAAAATCTTAGGTTAGGCCTAGACTGAGGAGCCAGCACATGTATTTATACATATATTGCCATAGCAACCAATTGAATAAAATAACAGATAAAACAGATGTTTGCTCCAATATTTCCATTGACAGCTGATGGAAACACATGTAACACATATATTTACATTTATTACCATAGCAACCAATTGAATAAAATAACAGATAAAACAGCTGTTTGCTCTTGTATTTCCATTAACTGCTGATTTAAAACTTTGTATTAAAGTGTAGACCTGAGCCTAGCTGGTTCATTTAACCTTATTATAACTTCTGTTATAAAATATACAAAATAATTTGATTTGAACATTAACATTATATACAATATTAGCTTTGGGGATATTATTAATCCTACAACATTATTATAAAGAAAACTTAACATCATTGTGGGTGTAGAAGGTTCCAATGTGATTGGCGTGTGGAGCACGCATTAGTTTAGCCTATTTTATAGATTGTATAATTTATACTGAACTTCCTCGTGTTTATTTATTTTCAACTTAACTTTTAATAAATGAAAAGCAATAATAATAAGAACAAACGAATTATTATTTATTAATTTGATAACGATATACTTATCTATTTGAACAAATAAAGATAAATCATTTACGGCCTAAAATGGGCTCGTTAACAAGACAAATTTTAATCTCGGGGCTGGTGTCCGTGGACCCGATATTCAATTAAAATATTTAACAAACCCATAAAAAAAATACAATTAAAATATTGAGAATGTTCTGAAGAATAATTAGAATATTATAATGAATGTTCTCAGAATGTGAGGTTATAGTCAGGCAGATTAAAAACTAATAAAATTCTGGCTTTATCACAAATAGTTCTTGATTGTAAAGTCTTAGTTTGGAAAACAATTATTTTTGATATCTGTTCGTAATGAATTTAAAACATAATTAGTTCAACTTATTAGGATTGCAAAAAAAAAGGTTAAAATCAAAGTTTTCCACAAAATAAAAAAAATGTTAAGCCTATGGTTTTGGAAGCACTGAAAATCTAATTGTTATTCTCTCACCACTGTAGATGATGTCTTGCTAGTTGTTTTAAAATACTTCAAAAGATCAGTTCTATTCTCTTCGCTTTTTCTTTAGGTTTCTTCTTATCGTAAAGCCTTAGAAAATTTGTTTAACCTTACTGGTATGGCTTTTTTTCAGAACTCCCTTTTTTTTACAGATGTTTTTAATTTAGGCTTTGTTGCAAATTCTGCGTTCCGATTTGTGGTTTTTTTTTTTCGTTTCTTCTTCTCCTTGTTTGGCCGTCTGCCGTCAGCAGTCGAGTCTTGGTCATTTGTTATTTTATAGAATAAATTTTGATTTGATTTAAAATGGGTTTTATTATTCTCGTTTGTTAATAGTGTATTTAATATTTCAATAAACTTTACATCAAAATCAAATAGGTAGTTTATGAAAAACAGACAAACTTAAAAAACTATTACTTTCAACCAACTATTTATAACTTGTAATTGGGAAAGAAATTCAAACAAAAGTTTCACTATTCTCACAATCTGAGAACAGAATAATACCCTTCTTTGAGTTTGAGTGTAAGATGGCCAGTCAAATCTGCCGCACCAGAGATTTGTACCTCTGCATTGTACCTCGAAGCAGTATTTTTAATGTACGTGTTTGTTATCGAGTTATGAGCAAGAAACCGGCGGAAAACTTACAAGCTTACCAGAAAATAATTCGTGCTTACCGAAGTACAACTGTTTATGTATAGAGTGTGTAAGTACGCTATACGAGCCCACAAGAAGAACTTAAAGCCATAAACATTATTCATAACTTTGGTTTTTTTTTTGGGGGGGGGGGGGGATTGGTAACTACCTCAACCAAGAAACAATACATCAAAAATGTAACACCTAGAATTTTAATTACTTACGTCTAAGTGATAAAAATGGGGTAACCAGCCCGACAAAAAAAAAATATTTATGAGGCTGAAATCTAGTTATATCTGTTTCCTAGATGAACCATAGAAAAAGTTAATAATTAACAACTACTTGAAGTATTAATTAATTGTTAAGAATTATCAGTTGATGGTAAAATTATCGTTTTTAAAGTTTTAAAAATTTGTTTTTTTTAACTAATTTGAATAATGTTTTTAATATGTTGTAGCCTAAGAATATATTAACTTTTTGGGTATGGAAAACCATGTGCTGTATCTAGAAAAAAAGTTATAAAATCATATTTCAAAAAATATTTCTCAAATTTTTATTTTAATATAAATTTTTTGTAATTTTAAAATTTTTAAGGTTTTAGTTTTTTTATACCCAAAAATCTTCTAAATATATCCAAGATTAAAGTGGTACATATTTTAAAGGCCTAGATCTAATAGTTTAGATGTTATTCAATCATAAGTACATCCAAACATGGAAAAAGTAAACTTTCGGGAAACAGAATTCAAAGTTTCAACACTATAATCGCGAATTGCAATACCTTTTTATATTTTTTTTTAGTATGAAAAAATGATTTCAATTGCCTAA
Organism: Philaenus spumarius; assembly: GCA_018207615.1. Classification (NCBI taxonomy): domain Eukaryota; kingdom Metazoa; phylum Arthropoda; class Insecta; order Hemiptera; family Aphrophoridae; genus Philaenus; species Philaenus spumarius. The sequence continues at coordinate 225,921 of JAGFPH010000626.1, read as the reverse complement.
AATTCTTTATACATAGTCAGAAAAGTATGTATAATAAAAAAATTAAATTAAAAAAAAACTTTAACACAATCCAAAAAATGTTGATTGCCTTAACTTCGAAATAATTGTTACTAGTTTGTTCGTTTTGTGTTACTGCATCTAACTGGTAATCAGTCTACATATTATCATCAGTTAGCATGCTGTAGTAAGCTGCCTGTGCTAATTAGAACATCCACTTTAGCTTTCAAATTATTAATAAACGTTTTGGCTACGTTTCATAGAAAGATAACAAAGAAGGACAAAGCTTTTTATTGTCCAAAAAATAATCCGAAAGATGACAAAATGAGGCCTAATCCATATTAAATACTTTTGTGTACTGCAGAGTTATCTATGTTGCTAATCTGTTTTATTACTTCTAACTATATTGGTTGGAAACGAATGATTTCTCTATTTTAAACGTTTTATTAATATTGGCACCGTTTTTGTTATGTATTGCTAACACGAACCTTGTTTTAAATATTTATTTTTATCATTTTCAACTACCGAAATTACATAAAACCCATTTTAAGCCCATCTCTTTTACAAAAATGTTTCCCGCTGATATTTGATACCTGTAAAAAAACAAGCGTCAGATATCCCCCTAAACGGGAGTAATTTAGATTTAACCAAATAATTGATTATAAATTCTTAATAAGTCTTTAATTATGTTTCACTCTAAGCCAGTTAAATTAATGCATTTTATTTCTTGATTTTCACTTCGCATGTAACAGATGTGAACCAATAAATAAAGTTATACAGCACGTTTCGATCTGAAAAGTAATTTTTGGGAAAACATTAAACATAAACATGTTTTCTGTCATTGTCACTTGAGCTCGTCAGATACTTCAAGTCAGTAGAAAAAGCATTACTAGACAACTACAAATGAGTTAAGTTAAAAACTATTATTGCTTGGAAGGTGAAGCCTAGGTTTTGCCTTCGTTAACTAGGCTAAATTATGCAACAATAAAGCATATATTTATTTTTAATATATTTGTTATCTAACAAAAACATTTATAATAAAATTCGAATGTTAAATTGAATTGCTTGAATTGAAACAATATTGCATCAACGTAGCTGACGACCCAAAAAGCTTTTCAACATATTCCTGCAGTTGTTTTATTTTTCAGTCATTGTTGACATAAACAACTTAACGTTTCTACGAATCTAGCAATGCAATGTTATATTTTAAATTATTCAAACATGCAATTGAAATTAATTGTTCAAAGGACAATCAGGTGTGACATGATGGAATTACGCGGTAAGTGCTTTTATCTTCTGCAAAATGGACTATTATAGCTAGAATTTATAGTTAACGCGGAAGGCTTATGCTCAGGATGTATAACCTTAACATACTTTTTTGTTATTTTATATTGATATTTATTAATTTATTAATTTACAAGAACATAAAATGTATTGACTGAATAACATAATCGTTCCGCTTTATAATCCGAGAATGTTTTTGAAACGAAAACTTATAGGCTCATCGCGTCCAAAAAAATTTTCGGGCGTTGAATCGGATTTTCCGTCACGCATTTTTCCGTCGCGCTCTATTTCGTCACGCTCTACTACATATAGTACACATGTGTTCATAGCAGAGTGTACTTGGTAATACCTCTGAATGGACATTGTGTTTCCTCATTTCATAAGTTGTTTTAAAAGTTTCATTTTTTAAGTTGTGTTAAAATAGTTTACTCTGAAATGGACACTGTTCCCTTATTTTGTAAATTGTGTTAAAATAGTTTACTTGGTAACACTTCTAAAGTGGACATTGTGCTTCCTCCTTCCGTAAGTTGTTTTAAAATAATTTACTTGGAAAACAACATAGTTTACCTCAGAAATCGACACTGTGAAATGGACATTTGTAAGTTGTGTTAAAATAGTTTACTTGGCAATACCTTTTAAATGGACATTGTGCTTCCTCATTTTGTATGTTGTGTTAAAATAGTTTACTTGGTAGCGATCAATAAGCAATCAAATTTCAGACTAAACCAATAAGACCAACGGTTTATATTCATTACAGTTTTCACTTCTGTCGGCAGTCCCGCGACTGCTTTCTTTTTAATAGTAATAAGAAGGTTATTTCCTCCCTTTTTATGAATAAAAAAAATAAATTATAAACAAAAAGTGCACTAATGAATAGGAAATGAAGTACTTTTAGCTCTAACCAATAACTTTCAAGTTAATAACGGAAAATGTCACTCGTTTTCGATTACTTGAGCTCGACTATGATTTATAAAGAATTTTAGAATATTCATCACTAGATATCTACAAATAAGTATAACCTCTAGAAAAAAGAAAATGTCCTGTATTTTTATTAATGAAAAACAAAACAAACGCTCCCAACTAGACACAAATATTTAATACACCGTACACTGTTCCTTTTAACTTGGATACACATAACGTATGACAGGTTTGAATTCCGTTTAGAAAAATTCCGTATACAAATTATTATACCACAAAGTACGTGCATACTCTAGTTTTGCAACAAAAATAAATACTGAAAACAGGATAAAAATCTAATGAAATTAACAATAGAAGTATATGCGTTTGAATCTGTATAAGCCTAATCGACAAAATTGTGTATGGTCAAATAAATAATTATAGTTTTAAAAAAATGCATATTCCTCGTTAAACTGTACAATTTATGATTCAACTTAAAACCCAATTGAATAGTAGGCATAAACTATGTAAATGAAACATCTTATTATTATAATCTTGTTCCCTGCTTCACTATTAAAAGTAAAAATAGTACTGGTACACAAGAAGAGAAACAGCTAATTATCTATTTAAATCAAACATATTAAACAAAGGAGTAAAGATTATTCGTAGAGGAAAAACATATAAAATTCAACCTTTCCTCAAAGTTAAAACCTTCAGTCCTCCATTTCTTGTTCATAATCAAAAGGATATGCTTCATTATTAAGTAAATGCTATGAAATGAAATATACATCATTTAAGTTTTGCTAACATTTTATTTTAAACAAATTTTTCTTTTATCTGTTGAAGGATCTTCAGGACTGGTATTTGTTTGAAAAGTGATTATACTACTTTTATATTTCCTTTAATACTAAAAATGTAGAACCCATTCCATTTACTACTAGCGTTTCTCATCGTTTTCAAAATCTGTTTCCTAAAGAACTAGGATCACTAATGTTTTAATTTCAAGACAGCACAATTATTTTAATAATTTAAGCATCGGTGAAAGTATTGTTCTTTTGCGTAGAGTATTCAGATTATATAAGCTGTGTACCGCTTTTTAAGTTATGAGATGGATACGGAAATATGATCCAGCTTCAGTTACGTTGTATGGAAGATAGTTTATCACAGTGATCGCGTAACTTATGAATTATGTAATACTGTAAAGAAGTAAACTGGGTTTGTAAGGATTTTAATAAGTTGTAACAGTTGATAAACAATAAAAATAATCTTATGTAAAAAGTAAGTGTAAATAATTCAACTATTGCTATCTAGGACAAGTTGATTTTTATTTTCTATGACAATTTAATTTCTGACTTAAAATAAATGTGTTAATGTAACTTTCAACAAAATAACGTTCTACCTTTAGTCCTGCGATGTTACCATCAAAAACTACATTAAGATGTATTTTTAATACAATTGAACAATTTGAACTACTGAAATTGCCCGCCAAATATTGACAGTAAGTAATTTTTTTAACTTTACAATTTGTATATCAGTAAAATCTTAAAAATTACCCAGGTTCTATCAAGACATTTGTATCAAAATTATAAAACTACAAACGTATGAGTTAATAATTTTTCATTTCGTAAAATACAAAACACTTTCAACGTTAGGCAATTTATTTCACACATATCAATTATCTTAAGCGGTGTATTCCCTGCAAAAAATCGTTATTAAAATAAAATGAATATAATTTGTAATACTTTTCGATTCCAAATATTCCGACATCCATCCAAACATTCAAAAAGTGTTTTACTTTGGCAGTAGATAACAAAAACTAGATTAAAAAATTCAATATAAATAAAAGGCTTTAAAATATTTTTTTTTATATATTCAAGCCTAGTATGTAACAGTGTACAAGTATTCCAAAAACATAAAGTAGAATGAAATGAAAGTGTAAAGATGTTATTTTTATTAGATAGATTTGCACAGTACTTTACAAATCATATTCGGTCAGGAAATTAATTAATAATATCTCATATTTTATGTTTTTAAGAAGAAATAGCTGCATACCTTCGATAGTAAAGGAATTACAACAGTGTAAAAAAAATTTCAAGGCAAGTTTTTCAAGGAAAATGTGCACTTTTAAGATACCTGAACAAAATAATTCATCCAACATTTAAAATACCTTAAATACATGCTGGTAGTGTTCTGCAAATTTAGTTAAGTACAAAAAATACCAATATTTGTGAACTATATTACAATTGAGTATGTGATCGGTTCACTATTTTGTTAACTAGGTACGACGATTAGGGGAAGCTTTAGAAATTTATCAAAAAAGGTGAAAAAGTAACCGTATGAAAAGGTTAAACAGTTAAGCAATATTTGATAAGAAACCAATTTAAAATCGTTACTGAGGCCGTACAAAATTATTACACGGATTATTTAATATTAAGTCAAGAGTTAGTTTAATTTCAAAAAAGAATTATTTGAGATATCGAAAGAACAGTTATAGATTTAATGAGGGGTTTCCACATTTAAAAAATCTATTTAAAACTAAATTAAATGCTAGGAAGTGAATTAGTGTCAATTAGAAATTAACTATGTGCTGATTAAAGTAAGACATTCTCGTTTCTAAAACTATCATGCAACTTCTATAAACACATTTAAGAAGTGTTTTGTTGCATTAAATGTAATATTTTTCAAATCAAATTTTATTAAAAATGTTAAAACAAAAAACGAAATGTTAAATTATAAACAAATGGTAAATATTTATCATTTAAAGTTTATTATGTTAAAAACGTATTGCATATAGCGTAACTTAATTTAGCGAAATAAACAGTATTGGAGTTAATTTAATAGGTTTTATTGGTCGTTAATGATAAAACGGGCGACAAAAAGAGAGTAATTATAATTCCATTGACAGGTGATTACGCGTATAATTAATAATACAGTAGTTAATAATGGAATCGCTTTCAGAATGCGCAATATAAAGCAATTGTTGCCACTAAACAGTAATTACGCTATATTGGAGGCAGATTTATTTCAAGCAGTTCACGTTTATTGATATTAAATACATAACTCGGTGCAAACAGGCTAGAAACTGTTTCCACACACAGTTATTACGATATTTAATTGTTTTGAATGCATCTAAATTGTAGATCCCGAAACTACCTCCTAAAACTGTACATTATTACTTTATGCAAAATGTTCCAACGTATTTCCGTTACATTTTTAGATTGATTTCGAGGGAAGACTATTTTTTCAATCATGGTTAGGAAAACGAAACTTTCTCTTTACTTATGGTTTCATGGTCACTTAATCACAAATCCCGCAATAAACTCAAATGTTACCATTACTAATGTGTAGATGTATATAAAATGTACATATGGGAAATCTGGGTTGTTATCGTGAATGGAAAGTAGAAATGAGGAAGATTTTTTTGAAAAAAATTAATTTTTATGTTACACATATTGCATTCGTTTGAATTGTTTACACCTCTTAAGAATAATGGCAACTTGTTATTACATTCATTTTGATAACACAAACAACTAGCTAAAGGGAAGAAAAAATGTGATAATGAAATTACCTTCAAAATTTTCTTCAGTCCTGTGAATGTAGCACTAGCTGTTTCGCCGATCACTGTCGGCTTCGTCAGGCTTGTATTAACGAAGCCGACAGTGATCGGCGAAACAGCGCTGTAGCTAGTGCTACATTCACAGGACTGAAGACAATTTTGAAGGTAATTTCATTACAATATATAAACAGTCCAAGGCAAACAAATAGTCTATAAAAAAAATATATATGAGTTTTAAGAACGAAAAATGCGTATCTTCTTTAGTACATGCAGTATTAAAATTGTTGAAACTTTCTAAATACTATCTAAACCTTGTTTGAAACAATTTTTTGATTCGATCAACATTTACTGCAACTGGTGATCAAGATGAGGTCGCAAAAGAAAAAGTCGTTACTTCCACTCCAAGCTCCAATATCGAGCTCGTTCAAACTTATTGTAAGTCTTCTAAATATTACAAAAATCTTATTTTGGCGTCTTCAATATTTATTGCAATGGGCAATTACATTTTATTAATACTTAGCTTATGCGAGTAAATGAAAACGTTGAAATCTACCTGCACCGAAAAAGGATTGAATTATCTATTCTTACTTATAGATAATTAACAATCTACTTTAGTAGATTGTTAATTATCTACTTACTACAACCACAACTTACTTTAGTGCATATCTGTTACTGTGCCACACTAAACATATTTGCACATCGTTTTTAATCACCCTGTAAATCTCGCCTGTAAAGAATTTACATTCAAACATGGCAATAGCAATCTACAAGTTTACAATGGTGCTGATTGTATGGAGGGAAAATAACAGCTGCTTCGAGATACCAACATGAAAAACTAACTTTCTCTCCAGTAATAGATTCAGCTGTAACTACGGAACATTACCGAAAATAAACGAATCGACTGCACACATTGTGAGAGCTGTAACAGTTTGAAAAATTACCTGCCTCGATCGTATCGGCCCAGTTGATGGCTGTTAAAGAAAGTGTTTCAATGTTTGGGTCATTACTATTGGCAGTTGGAGGGTTATGTAAGGGTGTTTCTTTCTTGATCTAAACTTTAACGCTAGTGGATTAATACATACGGGGTGCATGGTTTAAATGTGTTTACCCTTAAATACAAACTAGACAAACAAGTTCAGCCTAAAATTCATTTGAAAATGTGGGCCATATTCATAAGTGCTTTTTTCTCAAAGAATAATACAGATATATCTAAAGATATAGTTAAACTATAGGCCTACGTATATATATTACAAATATGCCAACTATTTAAATTTTAAGTACCAGGAATGAAACATTAAAAAAATAAATACTGATAACATTTATAAAAAGTATGAACGTTAGTATACACGGCAAAAAACTGCGGTGACATAAACACATACCTACAAAATTATATTTTTATGAATTAGCTTCATAAAAATAAAGGTTTGACATAATTAACTACTTTAGGAAGATCAATTCTTTTATTTTGTACTCTTAAACTAGTATTTAAAAAAGTCAACTTCAGTGAGCATGAGTTTACTTACTAAGAAAATCAAACATCCCTGAAGTAAAAAACGCCTCTTCATCTTTGCCATTTTATATAAAACATAATGCTATAAATTTAGTTATGGAATAAGACAACTTTTACTGTTTAACATTTCTTTCATAGACACATAGGCTGGTAACTTTTCCGTATTAAATATTTCATTTATAGATTTGTAATAAAAAAAAAATACAAGCCACTAGTGATTTCCAACAGGTGTTATCTTTCTAGATTTTACTTTTAGTAAATTATTAGAAACCCACCATTGATAAACTCAATATATAAAAAAAAAAAATTGTTTTGTTGCAAGTAATATTAATGCTCTCATGGGTCGATTTATTTTTGAACATTTTTAAATTCAAAAATTATTTCAGATAATATTTTAAGGCTTATTTGATGATTTGACTTATTGAAGATTTTGTAAGTCTAAAATTTATCAAAGCAAACTTAAGACGCAAAAAAAGCAATGTTACCTAAATGCTTACCGTGTCAGTTAAAATTTGTGAGTGGTGTATAAATTCAGTTAATTTCATAACTTCCTAACTATACTTTAGATGTAATCGTGATTTTCTTCGTTCTATCATAAGGATATGAATATCAGAAGGTATATTTTGTATCTGGCAAATCCATTAGTATAATGGCATAATGTGTTTAGATGTAAGTAGGTTTAATCCTGTTATAAGTATGTGTCTTGATCCTTAATTTTATGTTATGTTTATAAGTTGTATTCTTATATTAATTAGTTTATCCATACATAAATAAATATGTACAATTTGTTTATGAGTGATTAATTTCAGCCTGAAGTATTAAATTATCTTGAAAGAAGTTTAGATATGGACTTTGATAGTTACAAAATTAATAACGCACGTTCCCCACTTGATTGTTTAAAATAAGGTTCTTCAGTCAAAGTTGAAGTCAAAGTAAACGCGATTTATATTTAAAGAAATATATTTCTCGATCAAATAAAACCTAATAACAAAATCTCACAACAAATACGTTTACTAACTACAAACGCGTTTCAACGACAATGTCGCCAACCTCACGAGCTACAGTAACCAAACTATAACTATAACGAGAAAATATAACTTGAAATGGAAATTGTGTTGAGTGATAACGGTACTAAAATAATTAATTTTAAATAATAATTGTTTCATCAATGTTTTCATTCTAAACAAATAACTCATTTTAGTTTTATAATATTGTATATTAAACAAATAAAAGAGCACCGTGGCGACAAAATCACACTGATTTAAATAAATACCCGAACCACAAAACAAGGAACAAAAACAATAACTAAACAACTAAATTGTAAGTTATGTTTAATATGTTACCCTTATGTACATTTCAATGACATGTTCATCATCCTCAAAACGTTTTAAGGATGATGACCATGTCATCGAATGTACATAAGGGTAACGTATTAAACATAACTTACAATTTAGTTGTTTAGTTATTGTTTTTGTTCCTTGTTTTGTGGTTCGGGTTTTTATTGAAATCAGTGTAATATTGTATATGCCTACTTTTTGGGCGACCCTATAACACTAAAACATAAGAGTAATTTACATATATAAATTGATCATAATTTTAGAATTCGTAATTTAGAATGTTTGAATGCTTTGACAAAAGTGAGTTGCTCGTGACAACTCGTTTTAGTTAAGTTATAGTTTGGTTATTGTAGCCCGTGCATCACTGAGGATGGCGACATTGTCGTTGAAACGCGTTTCAAGTAATTAAACGCATTTGTTGTGCGATTTAGTGTTCAGGTTTTATTTGATCTAGTTACTTTCATACAAGTCAAACTCAATAGTTATTTATTTTAATATATTTCTCATTATAAAATAACTCGAAACACCCACACCCAAATATAAAATAAAGTAAATACAGTAATACAAAATACAAGTTTCTGATAGTTGACCAGTTTTAATATAAATTTTAAAACCCTCCACTACCACCAAAGGACATAATATATTACACATAAAGGCGAGAAGTTTTAATTGTCTTTTTGGAAATTTTTTGAAGTTTTATGTTAACAATATTGTTTATAGGACTGTGTATAGTATTTTTTTATTTTATGTGCTTAACTTAGAACTAGTGTGTGACGAGAAAATATAATTTTAAATGGAAATTGTGTTGAGTGAAAACGATACTAAATAAATAAATTTTAAATAGTCATTGTTTCATCAATGTTTTCATTCTAAACAAATAAATCATTTTAGTTTTATAATATTGTATGTAGATAAAATAAAACATGAACATAAAATCTCACAATAAATACGTTTACTAACCTCAAACGCGTTTCAACGGCAATGTCGCCATCCTCAGTGATGCAAGGGATAGAGTAACAAACTACAAAAAAAATGTTTTATTGTATATGCCTACTTTTTGGGAGACTATATAACACTAAAACATAAGAGTAATTTACATTATTTATAAATTGATCATGTTTTAAGAATTCCAAATTTAGAATGTTCGAATGCTTTAACAAAATTTAATTGCTTTAATTCGATTACCTCGTCTTCGTTAGTAAATGTAAAATAAAATTACTCTCTTTGTAATGATAATGATGTTGAGGGTGTATCACTTTGTCACAGATGTCCTTTCATAAAGCAATTACAGAACTTTAAAAAAGATGTAGGTGTAGGTAATTTACATTTAAGAGACTCTACGTTTCAAAATTCAAAGGCTTAGTAGTGATGAAAGAAGCTTCTCCTTATTATAATTGAAAAATTATCATAGGATTAATTACTTCAGTTATAAGCAGTTTTATATTTAATACCTTTTGAACCTTATTAATATATATATATTATTTTTTCAATGTAAACATTCATTTAATAATAAAACACTTAAGAAAATTTAAATTAAACTAAAACTTTTGGCTGTTGATATTCCAAATATTTTTAAAATAATTATAAACTTTAGATTGTATACTTATTATACTTTATTAACGTTTATGGGCTGCCTTTCGGCTTGCTTATTGCTGGTTTCCCATCATCAAATTACGTAAACATCTAAAATATTACTAACATAAAAACACCAACATCCATGCGCACTAATAAAGTATTTCACATTAATAAGAAACTTTTTGTGCTTCCACAACTAATAACTGTTTAATTTGAATTTCATAACAGGTAGTAAGTAATTTATCGTATTGAATTTTAAGTCAACTCTATGAATTGTAAAATGTATTGCTAATGTATTAATCAGCTTTATTAAAAAATGTTAATTGTGTACTTAAGACCACAAGGGAGAAGTGTAGACTTTTTAACACAACTTACGAAATGAGGAAGCACAATGTCCATTTCAGAGGTATTAACAATTAAACTATACATTGTGTTAACATTAATGGGTTAAGCCCATGACGTAGGGCAATCTGTTACACTCATATACCCAATTCAAATATACTAAAGTAGCAATGCGTTTAGACCTAACCGGCTACGGCGCTGGTCTGTGGTGATGTACTCTGCTGGTTCTCGAATCTCGGCAAGTCCAAAACTTTTTTCAAACTGACAACTACTTCTACTCTCTCGACATTTCACAATTTTTAACTACAGTATTAGAATTTCCTAAGTTTGAATTTGTTTACCAAGGTATAATTTTGGTTATTTAGAAAAAACCGCTCACATAGTGCATACCCAATACAAAACCCAAAACTGCTTAGGTTTAGCGCCTTGAAACAGGAATAAGTAGGTTAAATATTTGTTATTTTAATTTTAAAAGTACTTCAACGCTTGACAGTGTTTAAAATTAGTAATTTCTTCAACGTCACCCAAAATATGCCTTTTTGAAAACAACATTTCCTCTAGATTCTTTAGATGAAAATATTGAATTTCAGTTGAAACAGAGTCTCTAATCTGATTCGTTTTCTCTCTATACGTACTGCAAGAATGTCTAAACATTTAATAACTTTGTAATGTTTCTTAGAGTGTTTAAGCCTGTCAGATTTCTTCTTATATTCAAGCCTTTGTAACAAAGTAAAAATAAATTACGTCACACCAAATTATAATTACATAATTTGACATATCTTTTAGTTTGCTCATTGCTACACACAAAAATAAAGCTCACTCGTTGTTATTAGTTAACATGGTTCATACAAAATATTTGGATTACATTATTAATGAAACAATCAATGTTCTAAATGTTTCCTGTATTTTTTAATATTATTTAAATGCTTCAGATCAATGTTTATAATATTTTAGTAGTTCTTAATAAGTTTGCGACAAATTAGAAATTTCAAACAAACTACTGTTGTAATTATATGCCATACTCAGTCATACTTAACATTTATTACTGAAATTTGTTAACATTTATGACGTAAAAGTATAGACAAATCATTTATTCTAAAAACAATTTATACTTGAAATATATTTTATATTGAAATCTTGTTTAAATGTATTTACTTTATACTGGTTAGACTAAACACGTGTGAGCAATGTATAGCGCTAGTAAACCATGTACCAGTAACGAGGTTCGAACCTAAACAGCTGTGTTGAAGTTCCATTTGTAGCTGACTGGATGAATACATATACAACCACTTCTGTACTCAAAGACAACCACCCAAACTTATTACCACTACTTTTTATCTCCAATTTCGGGAGATGGGCTCATTAAATTACGTTCAAAATATAAAGCGTTAAGTCCAAACGTGTATCAGTCAGAAATATGAAAAAATGACACCTAGATCGAATCAAATATTTGTTAAGAATGAAACAGATTTCGATTGCGGAATAACGCGAATCAGAACAATCGCTGACAAATATTATAGAAATTACGCGAGAAAGAAAACCCAAAAATGCGAGTTAAAGTTATGCGATTATCACATCGTAGAGTTTTTCTCAGCAGAACAATAAGTCGAACGTTTTTTTACTTTATTTAATTATTTTGAAATTTTTTTTAAATAACGTTATGTTTATTTAGGTACAGATCTAAACTACAACTGTAACAGAATAAATCTGTTTTTTTTTTTCTTTATTATTTATGACATAAATCTGCTAGGTTACTGTCAAAATAATATATCCACGTTTAATTTGTCAATACGAAATCTCTCTAACTCAAATTTGTTTGTTTTATTTCTGTTGATGTATCATCCCGAGAAAACTAAATCGTAAGTTTTAACTTTGATATAAACTGTTCATATTTATTAGGTAATTCAAGGACTTTCCACAATTAGGCTCATGTGTAACATTTTAATTTAAAAAAATAGGGGAGAGTGGATAATAAATATTATTATTATTAGCTAGAGAGAAAACTATTAGATCGATTTCGAACAAATTTGCACCAAACATTTTAATTAGGCTTGTATAGATGCACGAAGAAAGGTTTTGGAAAATTTTGAAAAACAACTCGTTTTGGCCAAACAACCCCCAAAACTCAGTTATAATTTTATTATTAGCTAAACGAGAATTTTTAGAAAGATGCGGTTTTTTGCATATGGTAGGGTACATTAAAGGTTACAAATAAATCAAATTTTATCAAAATCGTTACAGCTGTTTTTTTTTTTTTATATAAAAAAATAATAACATATTTTTGGGGTTTTTTTTGGCCATGAAAGTGATTTTTTCCCCAAAAATTTCCAAATTGTTCAAAACCTTTTTTCGTGCATCCATACAGGCCTAATTGGCATGTTTGGTGCAAACTTGATCGAAATCGGTGTAATAGTTTTCTCTCTAGCTTTGTAGGGTATACATACAGACAGATAGACAGACAGACATTTGATAAAAACACTTTTTTCGACTTAGGGGGTCCCAAAACGAATATTTTTCCACAAAAATCTTAAAATCGATTTTTTGCGATCACTATACTTTCTCTATACTTTAGTATAGTGAGAAAGTAAAAGTACAAAAATAGTATTATTTTTTATAAAATAAAACTATTTATTTGCTCTTTTTATATATTTTTCCAACAAGAGTTAAGTGTTTATATTTTATTTGAAAGAGTTAATTATTATATTTAATACTTTACACAAGCTAGGATTAACTTTTTTGTTAAACTTTGTATTAGTCTTAATTTGCTTAGGGTTGTTTATGTATGCTTTATATCTAGTCTCTACTTGAATAGCATTTGATGCAAACTTAATTATAATCAGTTTTACATTTATTATTTTAGTATTTTATTCATTAATCGAATACACTTGTAGAAAATGGTCAAAAGATAACTTACTTTATTGTGTAGCATAATGTTTTAACTGTATGTTTACTTGAAAACTCCAAGTACTGTAAAAGTTGGACTAGAAGTAATTTTATATTAGACTATCATTCGTTCTCTGAAGCGGTCAACTTTAATCTGAAATAGTTAGCGAGAATACTATTGGTAGGTGTTAACTTTTATATTTTAGGGAAGAACAATGAAATTTATTATTATGATTTAAATATGGTCCATATGAAGTGAGTTTTGATTGGATTTAGAAGTAAAAAAATTTATTAAGTTTTGATAACATATTTTTGATATCTCAGAGTATTGTTAAAAATGTATTTTACTTAAAAATGTATTTAAACTTAATGATTCCTAAATTACGCCAGTATTATGAAAAGGCATTGTTGTGAAAATATCAAAGGCTTTAAATTCCATCTATGAGTAATGAAACTGTGTCATAACGCATTACTACGTTCAATCACAAAAGCACTGAAACCAAATCAAGTAATATGGGATTATATTGAAACAAAGCGTCAGAGTTTTACGTTCGGATAACTCAATGAGTTGTCTGGATGAAGCGTTATATCACTGTCTGTGTTTATTCAGAGAGAAAGGGGAAATAACGAAGTTTTACTCCTAAGTGGCTTTCACGATATATTCGGTTAGAATCTAAGCTATTCCAATATGTTCCACATATTTGGTTAGTGATTATTAAACCAAAATGAACAAGGGCTTATTGACAAGGAAAGAAAAGATAAGTTTTTAATTTGAAATGGAAATGTTTCAAGGAAGTATTAAGTATTTCTTCTGTTATTTATTTAAATATTTTAAGGAGAGTACAAAGCTTTACATTCCTAGTATTGTGATGAAACTTAAATTATTTAGATTTTTTTGTGAGATATTTTGGTTTTTGAGAACAATCAGTGCACAGAAACAGCACACATTGGAAAAGGGAATCACATTATAAGAATATTTCGTCGCGTACTATTGAATATTATAACATATTGTGTTTATTGTTTCTGATTTTATTTATGTATTATTTTTATCTGTACTCAAAATGGTAAACAGTTTGATAATAAATAAATAAGGGAATTCAAAAATAAAATGAATAATTTTTTTCAAAATACGTTTAAAGCTTAATTAAACACTTTTTAAAAGTATAATTAAATATGTATTTTGTCTATTTACTAATAAATTATAAATTCCTTACGTAGGCCTATACATGAAATTGTCTGATCCATTGTAAATGTTCCTACCAAAAAAAAGTCAGGTAGAGTTTTTATATTTTGTTAATTTATTTAAGAAATAACAAAAAACTTTTATCATGTGTTTGTAAACTTTTACAAGTCTTTAATATAAATGATATCAAAAAACGTCCAGTGCACACTTCAACAGCTTTTTTGAAATAGCAATTCAAACTTTCCCGTTTTAAATTAAATACGACTTTGGAAACAGATAAGCTTGTGTGTAGTTAATTTGGTTTATTCCATAACACCAGTACACGTAAGAATTTTTTTGAGTGAAGTGTAATAATAAACATTTTTAGCATCTTTAGCCTTCCCCGCTTTTTATTAATATCTGCCAAACCTAATCCTACCACCACACGTCGTAAAAAACAAGCGAAATTTGATTACATGCCTGCAGATAAAATTAGTTTTACACACACAATACATTTTGTTGAAAAATATATATTTATTGTATTTAAATTGAGGTTTAATTAATTAAAATCAGACTTTTGTAATTTAAACATTAATTTTATTAAAATTGCAAAAATCGTATCGCAAGAAATGTAAGATTTTAGTTTAAGAACTTCTAAAAAGAACACAACAATATAGAACTAGTACGAAATCTATTACAAAACCGCTGAAGTGTTAGTTCTAAAGCGGATTTCAAAATAATAATTTTAATTTTAATTTCGGTTTATTGGTTTTATTGCTATTAAAAATATACGTTTTAAGAAAACAAATAAAATATATAAAAACAAGAGAGAAATTATTAATCAATTACTTGTTTCGAATTTCTAAATCTCAATAAAACATATACATAATAAAATTGTGCATTTTAAATAATAAGTCTCAAAAAAAATAACTGTGAAAATTTATATATAGAAGTAATGTTTTAAATGGAACAAAATAATTTAACATACAAGTTTTGTGTAATTTATAGCAAAATCATAAATTTCAGACTGTTATAGAAAATAATTAATTTTTCCCGACGAACAAAACAGATGTTTTAGAACGATAATTTTATTTTACTGTAATTTTTTGTATTAAAGAAAACCGTAAATGTTTTCCTTGAACTTCTTATTTTTGTATATACTAGTCAGTATCTCAAAACTAATTATTTTATTTTAATTGAAGATTACTTACTCGCGTAAATAAAACTTCAAAATAGATCGTACATTTATGTAATTCCTAACAACCCTAAAATTCTTATCATAATTCTTTTATTGCAAAACTTAATTGATTCTGTAATCAGTTTTGAATATTGTGTAACGTTTAGTGGAGAAACGACGTAATCTGTTTAATGGGTAAGGGGCACGCCAGTAGTTTAAAAGGCTCATAGAAGCTAAAGTATTAGGAATGACGATGTATGTAAAGTATTCTTTCTTCAATCCTCGTACCAATATTGAGAGATTAGAACGAATTTGCATCACTTGTTTTTAGATTATTATAAATTTATTTCATATTCAAAACAAAACCAATACTTCGTGTATGCATGCCAATCTTTAATTTGAATGTTTCTCAGGCTTATTTCAATGTTTATATTTATATCGACGACTTTTTATAGAATAAATTATAAATGTATAATTCTTTGCTTTATAATTCTTACAAAATATATATAAAATTTATGTTTCTATATGTAAAATAATTACACCAATTCTTAATATAAACTTCTTTGTGTTGGTTTCATTAAAATTCCTAAGTAATTTAGTTTTTAAAGTAATAAATAAATATTTTCACACGTACTTTAATCATTCTCTACTCTAGTAATTATATGCGTTGTATTATTCTCATTAAAATTTTGTATTCCAGACCATCACAGTTATATAAAACGATTTTTAAAATACAAAATTGTTATTCGAAATATTTCTAATTAAATCATTAAATTTACTAAATTTATATTTTTCCTAATTTTATTAGTAAAAGTACGCATATTTGCATTTAAAAACGAATAAATAATGATGTAAACAAAATCAACAATACTCGTTAAATTTAAGTTTTAGTTTTAAAACGAACTTAAAACTTTTCCTCGTTTTTTATGCGCTACAGAAGTTAAAAAAACATGTTTATTATGTTATTTAAGCAATAAATAAATACAATATTATTTATTAAAAGGAAATAACACAATACTTACTTTATTGAGGACTCATTGACTTTTTTCTAATCCACAGAAATTTTAATTTAAAAATTACTTATTATTTACTAATTAAAAATTAAGAAAATACACAAATTTATATATAATTTTTAAAGCGATAAACAATATTTACCCATTTACTTTTAGTAATTAAATATTTTTTAAATATATACTACAGAACGATCTATCGTAATGCCGGATGAGAGCGTATCTCATCCTCCTACTGCTATGAAGTCGGTGGACACACTGATTCCACAAACTTACCGAACCATTTCACGAAAACACTCGAACGGTTCCGAGGCTTCACGAGTCGCACTGAAAGCTTTTTATTGTTTACAATAATTACATTTCGACTGGAACCTTCAAGTGAAAGAATCGCTTGTCTCATTCCATTAATCGGCTGAACTTTTGTAGATTACTTTACTTTAATCATGACTGAATGTATTGGGAATTTATCGATCGTTAAGAAGTAATTATTTCTTCATATTTATAGTTGATTGTATTATTCTAAAGATGAAAGTCTGTCGACCTATACCAGGTTGATATTAAAAATAAAATAATTCGATCACGCTGCTGAACCTCTGACGTCAGTCGTTAATTGTTGAAATAATTAAGTTTGTATTATGTTTTAGGATTTAATCAACTATTTGATAAATTGCTTTACTCACGAAAGCGATGAATATCTTCCTACTGTACGACATATATTAGTAGAGTTGCTTTGTACCTCAGCCTTTAGCTCCGGCTCACGAGGATTTGTGAGTTTGCACCTCGACCTTGCGGCCTCGGGTTATGGACAACTTCGATTCGCGAGTTCACATCCCGACCGTCGGCCCTGGATCAGATTTGAACACTTTGAGTACTTGAATGGTATTTTTTAGATTTTGGGAGAATCAGACAAGGTCGTGTGAAAATACAAAATATGTAGAATAATCTTCCTACATTATTTTTTTAGACACAACCTCCCAAAAAATGTCATTTTAGAACGAGTTTAAAAAACGTTTGACTTCCTGTCAGAAACCTAGTTTCGATTTTTCAATTATTTTATTTAACGAATTCGTCCGAGCGACAAAAAACAACGTTTAAACCAAATCAGGAGTAAAATGTAGTCGTCAGAGTGCGAACACATAAGCCTACATATAGTAGCTATACAATAATAGGCCTATACAATATCGGTGCTCATTGGCTACGCCCGTCCTTAGGTCTCACCATAAGAGTCACTATGTGCTTATCTTCCCTATGTGACAAGGTAATCCTTCTTGTACATTTTAAATTTGTACCAGTTATCTAACTTATTGATTAAATTTCTAAATATATTATTTCATAGTGCAATTCCACTTCTTTTTTTACAATAAAGGCGGACAATTACATAAAATAAGTTTTTCTTAACTGGTTGGAAATTATTTGATTTACGACCCAAAGTTTAGATTCAAAATGATATTTGAAAGTCGTTCAACTAGATAGTCTGTGGTAGTAGGCTAACATGGAGTTTTTAAGATTTTTGTTTTTTCTGAAAATTTTGCGTTGTTATTCTATGTCAAAAAAACGTTGGACATTGTTTGAAAGTGTCTTACCATTAACATTGTACGGAAAAGTTTTTGTTTCTAAGAATAAACCATTCAACTTTTGTTTTTTCTGAAAATTTTGCGTTATTTCTTTGAATTTAGGGCAAAAGGGTTTAAGTCAGAATTTGTTAACGATATAGGAGAATCACTCAAAGTTTTGACAAACTCATGGCTTGCATAGCAGTACATAATTATACACGATAAGAGAAGGGGTGAGATAGGCAATATGGTAGCACGTATCTCAAGTGTTGCTTTGTTCTCAGTTCTTCTCGACAAGCCATAGCTGAGTGGATAGCGTCGGATCTTCCTGATCAGAAGATACCGGGTTCGAATCTCGGCTAGACCAGGTAACTTTTTATTTCTGTGGTTTGAGGGTAGGAGGGCGGAAGTAAAGGAAACGGTGGTTGGCTCGCTTCCAAGCTGACGGGATATGGCTAGTTACCTGGTCTCCGGCTTATGATGGTTTGCATAATTTTAATAAGATATTTATGTATGTATTAACAGTATAATATATATATATATATATATATATATTTATTTATCTTTTTTAAACTGTGAAAAAAAAATTTAACTTCGACTTCTTTACCATTGAAGTTTGACAGAGTAATCATTGAAATCACAAACAATAGAAATTGTATTTGTACAATAACAATTCGTTAACAATTTTTGACTTAAGCCCTTTTGCCCTAACTTCAAATATTTTATGTCAAACAACTTTAGACGTTAGACATTGTTTGAAAAAGTGTCCTACCATTAACATTGTACTGAAAAGTTTTTGTTTCTGAGAATGAACCATTCAATAGTAGTAAATAAAATAACAATGCACTTTTTGACTATGTTCAAGGTCACGATTTTGAAAATTGTTAATTAACATTTTTTTCCAAAATCTTTACTTTTAAAATAGTTTAACACTCGGCATATGTTTTACATTTAAAAATTGTTCAAACGTCACCCCCTACCCCAAAATAAACCTTTTTGTTCACTTTGAGATTTTATTTTAAAAAAAATGTATAAAATGATTCCTTTTGCTATATATGCATACGATTGGCTGTTCTGTTACAAACTGAATACTTTTTAATTTTCATATCCAACCGTTCAGGTGACAAAGTAAATAAATTTAAAGTAATAATTGTTAATTGAGTAAAGTAATTGAGTAAAACTGACTATTAACAAACAAGTAATTGTCAAACTGCAGTCTATACTTTATAGTAAACCTCAGTACCAACTTTAATTTTGATGATATTTATGGTTTATTAATGTTGCTGATAACACGCTTATATATTTTCCTGTAATTTTTCTTGTACACTAAGCTCATAATGTTTATAAACTTTAATGATATTTTATTATAAATTGTACAGATATTTAGCTTATTAATTCTACTGATATTGTGCATTTTGCTTATATTTTCCTTATGCATTTTTGTATGATATTTGGCTTATACATTAATCTTATATAAAAATTATGCTAATATTTTTCTTATACAGCTTAATATTTTGCTTATATTAACCCTAGACTACTTATGTGTCGTCAAAATGACGATGCACCATCTGAAAAATCTCAGTATCTGACAAAAAAGGTGAGTGTTCCCAACTCAACCCCCATCCAAGTAACTTTCCCCACTCCAACCCCAGAAGTCAGTTGCACAGTTTCGCTGTTACAAGTGGCACGCATCCTCGGGTTTTTTTTTTTACTCGCGTAGTCAGTTTGACGACACATAAAATTAATGACAGCGTATCCAAACTCTTAATACACCAGACCCATAGAGAAAAAAAACTTTTTAATTTTACTAAGAAAATGTAGTACAACTCATGTATTTACGCACAATTATGCGTTTAAAATTTTTTTTTTAATTTTTAATACGATTTTTAATTATTTTTCAAAACTCTTGTTTTTTATTTTTTAATAAAAAGTTGTCTGCTTTTTATTTTATTTTTTAATTGTATAGTTTGTAGTATAACTCTTTTAAAAAGAAAATATAGCCCTAAAATATGCTAGGATATAATTTTAATATTTAAAAATAATGACAAAATTATTTTAGTACAGTAAAAAAAAATTTTGTTCGTAGTCAAATTTACGAGTAATACATAATTATACATAAGTAATCCCGTGAAAAATTTTTGACGTAAGTAATCTAGGGTTAAGTACAATCTTACAAATTATTATACAACGCATATCACTAACACTAAACAGTCTACGTAAATTTCCTAAATCATATTTTTACTATTTACCTCTAACAGTAGGCCTAGAAATACAGCATGAAATGAAAAGTTAAATAACATCTTTTTGTCAAATTTCTTTCGCTTGTAACAACTTTATAACCAATATAAAACAACTTTAGGGACAAGCAAATTCGGGTTTTAGAAGATTTTTATTGGCAACATTGCCTCTTGCTTCTTTGTGTTAGCTTGCAAGATGTGACCACTAAAACACCTGAAGTGGAGAATTTTCATAAAACCTTTTATTTTTAATTACTGCTTAGTTTTTAAACACAAGATAGAAGGAAGCCTATATTAAATGGTAGCCAATTCTTAATATTGCAGAAAAAGTTTCAATAAAAATCAGATGAGAATTTTTTAAGTTAAATCGGTTTGAACCTCTTTCCATAGATAGATGGAATTTAAAAAAATGAGGCGGTCCTGTAACTGAAGAGTGAAGACCATAGACGATTGTGCAGTTGCAACACTGTAAGTTTAGTTTCAGGCGATGATAGCCCTCAGTGTTTTATCCTTATATCTAACAAAATTATATAATATATTTAGACTAAAGTAACGTTATGAAAACAAATTCTAGACTAAACGGCAATTACTCAGAATGGTGCAAAAGCTATATATTTTACACTTCAACTCAAACATCCAAATAAATTAAAACCAAAAAATACTGATCTTGACGTGTTAGATGACTTTCTTGATAGAATACAACCTTAACAAAATTCTGACAAATAATATGTTTAGTTACTGGAACGCGTTTAAATGTCAGTATTCTGAAGATAAGACAGTAAAAAAAATTGGGTCTGCGTCGAACCAGACGGTGGAAGTTATACTTCTTTGGCCATCCAATGGTATAGACAGGTAGACCTATTATTGATTTAATATATCGTAACTTAGAGTAGCCCTACTATTTTGTAGATGATAGCTTATTCTTTTATAAAAACACTAACCAACACTGAAGGCATATTTTAAAATGAATATCCCATATTTTTCCTTTTTTGTTACATACGCTTTTGAATACTATCGTTGCATCGGTTTGGTTGGTCGCAGTTAGTCTGGGGACCATGATCAGTGCTCACTTACTACACCCAACAAAATGAATGAGCTCCCGAAGTTTCTGCATATCGTCGTGAATACCCATGTATATAACATTTTTAATGACTGTCGAAAACATGTTCAGGGTACCATGATCAGTGCTCACTTACTACACCCAACAAAATTAATATTGCATTGTCATCGGTCCTTGATAAGTGTGCAAAGTTTCAAATCAATCCGACGTTTTGAAGCATAGGAAAGTATACGAATATACGAAGAAAAGTATAAAAAGTCACTGTCCGGATTTTACTCCTAACGCGTGACGCGGTTTATCGAAAGACACCCCATCCCGATTACAACGGGCGCAAAGAAGTGTAACTTATACCTCAATTGTAAATGTAACTGGGTTATAGTTTGATTAGTACAGCTCACGGAAAATGGCGATTTTGGCATCGAAACGCGATTCAGTATATATGATGGTACTGTGTGACAGTCTGAGTTTCATTTTGTAAAATTTATTTTAAACTGCTTTACTTAATACTAAACTCTGTCACACCCTATAATAAAAGCGCTTTAACGCTAACCAAATAAAGGACTGCGTCCTTTGTTATAAGAGTCCTTGGCACTACCCTAGTGGAAACACTTTTTAGTGTAAAATCGGATAAACATTAAATTATGCAAGTGACTGTACTAAACTAATCACTACGCTTCTGTCTGTTTTAATCAAATGTTCTCAAAGCACCTTATTGAGGTGAATTAATGTTTTCAGAATGTATCATGAGTCCTGGGGGAGCACAATTCTAAATTTCCAAATAACCATTTCCAGTCGATGGTCCTTCAAATTTACAATTTAAAGACGGTATTGCCTCTAACTCTCACAACATGTTTTCTTTCTCTAAAAATTATATTGTCCAAAACATGTTGCCACTGCTATTACATTTCACTTGTCTACTGGTTGATACTTGTGCGAAGAACGAATTTCTAAAATTTGTGTATTTCATACGCATCAACGTAGAGTAACGCTTTAGATAACAAGGATTGTAAACTGTTGCTGTTGCAAATTTCTTTCCTTCTACTTTTTTCAAATTATTTTTTTTACAATATTAGTTTCGCCTAGTTTGGACTGTTTTAGACGATGAGATCTTGGTGTGTCCTTAACAGATCCATGTTCTTCAATCATTCTCATATTTTTAAACAGCTTTTGAAGAAGTAGGATATGAATTTAAATGTTCATTTCAAAAAAAATTTTTTTTAAATATATTAAAAATACAACAGCAAAACAACTTTGATCCTAAAGTTTGAAATCTGAAAACTCTTTCTTCTATTTTTTAAGCCATAACAGAATTTTGTTGGAAATTTTCATTACTTAGAGACAAATTTTAAATTTCGAAAAAGTGAGACGAAATCTTCTGTTTTTAATGCCAACAGCATTGTAATCAAAAATCAATGCACAGCATTTGGTTGGACTGAATAAATGAAGCATTTATTTAAAGACACATATTAAATGAGAATGTAGGGGGTGGGGGGAATGAGAATGTAGGGGGGGAGGAGTAGACACTGACTCAAAAGGGGGAGCAAAGTGGCCGACAGGTTGATTCATATAATTCGTCAGATATAGCATGAGCTTTCAGATGAGTTGGCGGGAGGAGAAAGAATTTAGACAAGTGGGAATGCTATCCACTGGAGGTTTTTTTACCCACTAAACCACAGATCCCCCCCACTTAAGGAAGTCACTCTGGCTCCGAACACTCTGGCTCTGGAGAGTTTTTACGCCGACCTCTCCTGAGATGGCTGTTACAACACTCCAGTACCATGCATAACGGGCAGAGACACTCCGCATGCACTTCACTAGGGGAAGTGTCAGCAGCATCTAGGAGCCATTCCCTAATGGCTGCAAGCAGCAATCTGAAACTCACTTATAAGAAAATGAATGCAAACAGGTGAGTGTCAATCTTGATGGAGTCGCAGCGTGAAGTAACCTATGGCGGGTTGTGCAGGATAGCGGCAGGCTGGGGCCTACCATCTTCCGGGATATCAAGTCTCCTGCAGATCTCGGCTATATGAGGATAGCCTGAGTTGCGTGCATCCTTAAACAGTTTAGTGGCACATCTTATAGCAAAAACTTCTAGGGTAGGGATACTAGCTGACCCAGGAATGGTAGAATTCCTCACGTACCATGGCTGATGCGTGAGTCTGCGAAAAGCAGTAGTCTGAAGAGTCTCTAATTTTTTCCTGCTGGATTTAATGCAAGCGCCCACCAAGCGGTAGACGCGTACATCAGCACTGAACGAACTATTAACAGAAACATAGTTAATTTAGTTTTTACTGGCAGAGGGTTACGCCTTGCCAACAAGGGTGAGAGGAAACCCTGAATTTTCTTTCCTTCGGAGACCATGTTCTCCACGTGTCGCCTGAATTTGAGTCGACTGTCCAGCGTTATGCCGAGGTACTTAACAGTAGGCTTCCAAGGGATAGCACCCCGTCAAGCTCCACTGCAAGAGGGACTCTGCGTTTTATTTTACGCCTTTTCCTGAAACAGATGGAATCGGATTTCTCCGCATTTATCTTAATGCGCCATTTCTGCAGCCACGGGGATAGCGCGTCCATTTGTTTCTGCATGGTCTTTGTTGCGTAAGCCGGATTCATGCTACTACAGTGTAGAAACGAATCATCAGCATACAGCGAGAGTGTCACACCTGGAATGGTAGGAAAGTCGTTAGTATAAACCAGATACAGTACTGGTCCCAGGACACTGCCTTGGGGAACACCAGCAAGTATCGGCCGCATAGTGGAGAGTTCGCCGTCTACGAAGGTCTGAAGGATCTGCCTGAGAGGTAGGAGCGGATCAAGTGTACAGCAGCCACCGGTACAGGAGACTCGCTCAACTGTAGAGGAGGTCTTCGTGCCATACCTTGTCGAAAGCCTTGCTGACGTCTAGCAACACTGCAACAGAAGACAAGAAGCTTGTTGATAACGCGAACGAGTTGGGGCGTGGTGGAATGACCACGTCGGAATCCAAATTGGTCTGGTCTGATGTAGTCATCTAGATAGGGCTGCAACCTGGAAAGAAAAAGGCGCTCGAATATTTTTGAGATGGTCGGCAGCAGAGATATCGGGCGATAATTCTCCGGAAAGAGATGGTCCTTCCCCGGTTTCGGAATGAGGATGATCTTTGCAATCTTCCACTGGGAAGGGAAGTAGTGCAACCTGAAGACAGAATTAAACAAAGTTAGTAAGACCGGATGGGAGTGCACCACTCAGACAAGATATTTACCCGTACAAGGGCTTCCAGACCGAAGTATTATGTTCAGAGCGTTTCAACAGGCTGAGCCTTTCTGATCCCCGTCTATTCGAATCAACACCGAATCGTAAATACGCCTAGGGAGGGCAACATTTTACTGTCGAGTCTTAAAAATTATATTAAAAAATGTAATGTTGTAAACATTAATTTTGTCCCAGTTTTGCAAATATTAAAATACATTATACTGATGCTAATCTTTAAAAGGGGTTTCAGTTTGTGAACAATGAATAATGCTTATTTGTATTAGCTGAAGACAAGGAGCTTTTATTTGCTCAAGGAAAACGTCGCGTCGAGAAGTTGGCGAGGTTGTGAAAGTGCGTATACACAGTAAGACAAAACTCTGAAATATTAACTTTATCTCCATGTTAAGTCAAATAAAAGGAGGCAACCGGCGTTGTTGATAAGATTTCGTAATTGCTTATCTACGTGAAATACTTTTATTCAAATCCAAATAGGTACAGTATATACTGTATAACGTGTCCAAAAACAAATAAAAAGTAATTATTTAATTATTTATTGAATATAACCATGTTGATGTTATTCAAAACCATACTACAATTTATTCTAAAAACTTAAGTATTGTAAGACCAGTTTTCAGAAATATTACTTCTTGTTAAGATATTAACTATAACAATTTAGTGAATGTTTTTAATGTATGTGCTTAGGCTTCTAATTCTGAAGTGGGATATTTTTAGCATATTTTAATCACGTATTATCATAAACATTTTGCAAGAGTGTTCCTAAATACAATGTAAAATGTCAGTTATAGAAACTATTTGACTTATTATAGCACACTCTAGTAAACTCATAAGTGTTTATAGAAACCAAGAAGTATTTTATTATTATCACCGCATTTGTTATTATTATTTCCGCTAAGATGCTTGAAACATTTGTCTTCTTGCTTATCCGCCTTTCTTAGCTTTGTCTTTTTTTCGCCTGGTTCGTTTCGGGTAGACCCCATCTTAGTGGCAAACAAAGCTTCTGAAGATGGGGTCTGCCCGAAACGCCTCAGGAGAAAAAAAGACAAAGCTAAGAAAGGCGGATAAGCAAGAAGACAAATAGTTTATTATTATTTACTAGTTTAGTAAGTTTGTGTAAAGTTTCTTAATTTGGTATTTTTTTACAAAGCCGACAAACAATCTTCAAAAGAATACTGACAATTCAATGATGCTCAAAAGTCCTTTTCTGGGTTACTTGGAAAATTTTTGTGTGAAACTAATGAATTTTTGCTAATCTTCCGAATTTTACTATACAGTTTATTTTTAATACAGATTTCTTCCTGGTAACTTTCATTTTAATATTACTAGCGTTTAAATATATTTAAAAGCTTCCCAATAGTAAAATTCCAAGCTCAAAGAGTAACATAATAATATGATTATAGTACAATGGTTACACTGAAAACATTAGTTTTTGTGTTTTTCTGTGCACCTTTATAATATTTGGATATGAAGCCGAAAATGTAGCCTAATACTTTCACCTACACAACAATGAGTTAAATACTCACCAGAATGACAAATCTACAATAATTATAATTTAAAAGTGTACGTACATGGTACATTTAAATAATTTAAGAATTGAAACTTGTGTTAGTTAAATTGAACATATCAAATGTATTATAATATAAAACTAAAATTCAGTTTATCTCTAAAACAAACTAAGAGAAACTAATTATTTTAAAAATTATTTTACATATTTCAAAATCATATAGGCTAATTAGGTTTAACGAGTTTTGCATATACAATTTGGAAATATAATACATTTTCTTATACATATTCCAATATACAACACGCCGTATTTTATAAAGCATAAATGTTTATAGAAGATATTCTAAGGAATACGATATAGTAGAAAATTTCATAAAATTTCTAAAAGGGTTATTTTTATTACAAACAATTTTGCATATATAACTTCATTTTAAAACACACACGGTTCTCTCTATGGCATGTAGAAACTTAAAATATTATGATCCCATTGCAAGATTTATGGGGATCTGTTTATTTATGATTGGATTTATACGAAGTGATATATTAAATTATAATATATTCTCCATATCTCAATCATAAAACAGAATAGAAAGAAAGTTATGTTGTTAATTTAAAAATAATAGTGTGGCTGAGAAGTGTTCGAAATGAAATTATGTATTATGAATGAAATAAAGCTCTGTAACTTAATAACAAAGAATTAAGAACAAATAATAAAGCACATATTGTTTGATAGATTTTCACCAACAATGCTTTCGTTTATTCAAACTCGTTTCAACGACATCTTTACATCCCAATATAGTTATACATAGTGTTGATTATTTTATCTCGTGCGTCACTGAAGATGGCGACATTATCATTGAAACGCATTTCAGTAAATAAACGTATTAGTTGTGTTTATATTTGATTCTATCAAAAACATCTTCTCAAAAATTAAACCCAACATTTATTTACATATTTAGTGTATTTATTAAAGGATATAACCCTCAAAAATCAATTGTTAATTATATAACATGTAATAATTATATTATTATACTAGCTGAGTGCCCGTGCTTCACTACGGGTTAAGCTCGATAAAAAAAATATAAATTTCATAGGCATCCCGTATACTCTTTGTTAATTTACACTATGTAGGTACTACTTTCTTAGCTTAAGTGTATAAAATATTTATCTTTTAGTTTTATTAATACCTGTCAAAGGACAGCCTTTTTATATGCTTATTTAAAGAACATCCTTGTAAACAATGTGAGTCAGTGAAATTTGACTTTTATCTATATTTCTAACGCTTTTTACGTTTTAATAACCTTAAACGTAAAATAGTTTAAAATCCCGTCTTATTGCACATCTAGAGCATAAGGGGAACCACTATGTTAAGTCTCAAGTAAATATGTTTTGTCGTTTTTGAGATATAGTGATCATCAGGAGTCAGTGGTATTTCGATTTTATATATATATATATATATATAAATATATATAGATAACGCTTTTTACGTTTTCATAACCTTAAACGCAAAATATTTCAAAATCCCGTCTTATTGTACATCTAGAGCATAAGGGGAACCACTATGTCAAGTCTCAAGTTAATACGTTTTGTCGTTTTTGCGAAATAGTGATTAATAGTGAGTCAGTGGCATTTTACTTTTATCTATATTTCTAACGCTTTTTACGTTTTAATAACCTTAAACGCAAAATATTTTAAAATCCGGTCTTATTGCACATCTAGAGCATAAGGGGAACCGCTATGTTAAGTCTCAAGTTAATATATTTTTGTCATTTTTTAGATATAGTGATGAATAGTGAGTTAGTGGCATTTGACTTTTATCTATATTTCTAACACTTTTTACGTTTTAATAATCTTAAACGAAAAATATTTTAAAATCCCGTCTTATTGCACATCTAGAGCATATAAGGGAAACCTAACATAGAGTCAGTGGTATTTCGATTTTATATAAATAGATATTTTTTTAAATAAGTTCAAATATACATACATGGTTTCAGGTATGCATAAGATTATTACACAACAAATAAAAAGATAAATACCTATTCTTGGAAACATTTTTTAGGATGAGTGCAATAGATGTAAAACTGAAAGTTGCATCTCTGTAAACTGGTTTCTGGCCATTAAAAAAAAGCTCAGTTTCTTACTACTTAACAATGTTGAGTCATCTTGTAATTCCGGAACTATTCATCTGTGACTAAACAAAAGGGAAACCTTAAACCAATGAAATGTTTATAAGTGGGCACGAAGGTCAGAACTATATAATGTGATGAAACTTGAAATTGTCAGTTTGGGTTAGAATCGAAATTATGAAATGCCTAGTGGAATCGAATGAGTTAACAACCAGAAAAAGTTCAATCCACCAAATTAGCGAAAAATTCATTATGATGACAGTATTCTGGGATAGTAAAAATACGGGTTTTTATATTTGTATACGGATAGTGAACAGTGTGAAATTTGGCATGTGTATCAATTACGTAAAGTTTAAAATGATGCGGAAACACTGGATGCTTTTTTTTAATAATAATATATCTCCTCTACACACAGCTCATTCAAATAATGAAACATGAAAACGTTGTTTGGTCCACTGTAGGAGTCATATCGTAGTACTGTAAGTTTAGTGTTTTTATAATTACTAGGGCAAAGAAAATGTCCTTGACTGAATCAAAATAAAACTTTCTCCGTTCGAGGGATACACAAATTTCATAAATAGATGAAACAATGTTGATATAAAGTGTAATGAAATACAGAAACTGCTTTTCCACATTAAGAAATTGCTTTGTTCCTAGAGTTATTTTTCTCTTAAAAATGTTATTAATGAATGACTTTTGACTTGTTTACATATAATCTGTTCATAATGTTCATGGTTTACTAGAAAATTGTGTCTATCATTAATCCTTGTCATTGCATTTCCTAAGTCCTATTTGAATTATAAAAAACTAAATTTGTAGTAATTTTTTCCATAAAATTCATAAGAAAATATAAATCAGAAGAGATGGTAAATGGAAAGTCCGTAGAAGTGCAGAGGCTGAAATTCAATTTGCCAAAAATCTTTTATTGAAACTCAAACGCTTAAGCTTTTACAAACATTTAACTCGAATATTTACATAACAAATTACAGCTTTTCTTTGTTATTTAGATTTATTGTTATAATTTAATTTTAAAAGCTTTTACTTTAACAAGACAACAAATAACTGCTATTACTTTACTTGTTTTAATAAATATTTAACACAAATTCTATTCGATCCGTTTATTTTAAGGCAGCCTGCTTTTGTCTTTGTCTTTAGGGTTATAAGTTGACAAACACTGTTTCATTAGATTTGTTTTCGTATAATAACGGTTGTATGGTTTACCAAATAATACATATATACGTTTTAAATTTTATATTTTTGTTGTAAATGCGTTAAATGGGGTTCTGTCTTAAGATAAAGATTGGCATTTTATTTGGTAAATTTAATGAACTCTTGTTGCGTTGCCAAATTGATAGATTATGACAACAACAATAGGACATAAGATATGACTAAACGATGTGTAATGTTTTAGAGTGTTTCGTGCTGTGTGAGTTGAAGATGGGCGAATGCCCGAAACGGCGGTCTTATACTTACTATCTAACAATATGACCAAGAAACGATTAGTTCGACGTACCAAAGTAAAGTTAAATTGTTGTTTACACTGTTTACATTATTTTTAATTTCAAATAAAATATTATACTACTTATTTTATTCAATATTTTATATAATCATAATGCCTAAACATCTAACTAAGAGTTAGGTAAATCTACGATATCTAAGTATTTAAATATCCGTATATACAGTAGGTTTATATTAACAGTCAAATCACAAGAATTATTATAGTAATATTGACACAAGAATAATGAAATATGGTGTTTACGTATTTGTTGTTAAACAAGACGATTATCTTTTTGAAATTATTATATTTTTAGTTACATTACTTTATTTTCCTATTATTATTTATTTTAGGTTGGTACAGTAACCAAGTTTAAATGCATAGGAAACAGGAGGTGGTACGAACAGATTGCCAATCTTTACATACACTCATATACATTTTTATAGTAAAATTTAAAACAATTAATTATACATTTTGTTTCAAGTTGATTTATATTGATCTGCTAAGATGTTTAGATTACCATCATCTAGCCTGTATTAAGACAAGCACGCAGTTGATGATTATAACTGCAAATTGATTTCCTATTGTTGTTTGAATGACGGTAGTTTAAAATAATAATGAACGCATATTGTTTAGCTATTATAATTTTGTTCAAGGCGGTACAATTTTTTAATTGAAATATTGAAAAAAAAATCTGGTCAGAAATAATTAAAATATGTATTATGAGAGTTAATTAAATTTTCAATTTACTCAGTTCTGCCTAATTGAATATTAACAATATGTACAACATTTTAGTACGTGTAACAATTATGTAGCGCACCAAATTACAACTTCATAATTAACAAATTAGATAAATAACCACGTTTAATCATTACTGCAAACTAATGTTAGAAAGTTAAATATGAAATTATCAGTTACACTTCAAATCTACAGAGAATACCCAAGTATGAAAAATACCTTTCACCTAGGTCAACAGGTAGTTGCAGGTAGATTTCGAAGTCTCCATAAACTAAGCACTAATGAAATTGAAATTTATTTGCACCTTGAGTTAAAGGTAACCGTAACTAAAAACTATTCAAAAAACAATTTTGGTAGTATTTAGAAGATGCACAAGAATGTTTAATAGGAGTAAATTTTGTGTCCACTGTGGGAATAATTACAAACTTGTTGAAGTTATACTTCTTTGCGCCCGTTAGACACTTTGGGATGGGATGTTGGTCGAGAAACCGCGTCACGCTGAAAAGTAAGAACAAATTTTTAAGAACTATCGATTAATCGACAGTAGGGTCACCGAATCCACAATATATAATTACTGATAATGATAATATAGGTGTATAATATAATAATGAAGTCACGTATAATATATTGAAGATAAATATATTGAATAATATTGAAAAATGTCTTATATTTCATTTATATATCCTGTCTGTTTGTGTGCGTGAGTGGGTGTATGAGAATGGCCAAAGAAGTATAACTTCCACCGTGTGGTCCGACGCACACCCAATTTTTTTACAACTTTATTGTTGTACCATTGCAGGGAAGGAAATATCATTTTGATAATTTTTAGAATTTGTGTGATAAAACCAAATTAATTGCATAATGTGCCTTCTAAGTTATGCACGCTTTGAAATTCAACCACTAATTTCCCCACCCCTTGCGATAAGAGTTGCTGTTACCAAAAAATATTCAGATGACAAATTTTGGTATTATTTCTAAATTTCGCAAAGATTTGAACCTGCTGGATATTGTGTCTAGAAAGGAATAATGCATTATAAGTTCAAGCACATTATTTTGGTAAGCCATTGCAGTAAGGGTTAGACGTAAAGAAAACATTTTAGATGCGAAAAAGACCTAAATACTATGTCCTATCAATAATTTTATATTTTAGCTCATGATTTATAAATAAGGGCCTAAATGATATTCGGAAGTAAAGTCACTGTGCAAAATAGGAACAACTAATACGTAATAGCATTTGTTCTTATGGGAGAAGCAACCATTACTTTCAGAAATCTGTAAAAGTGCTCTCTACTATTTATAGTGTTAATTATTTGATGTCATAACTACTATATTAACTAGTGCTGTCTACAGTAACATCATAAAAGTAAATAATCCAGAAACAGTATTTGCGCTATTGTTTAACACAATGTTTGTACAAAGTGTTCGAAACAGTATTTGAAGGTTATGTCAATTTGTAAAAAAAGGCCTAACCTAAAAGTTTTAAAGACTTTCAATAAATAACTTAACGTAAAATAATATTTTGATAGTAAATGTTTTTAA
Source organism: Philaenus spumarius (assembly GCA_018207615.1). Taxonomy (NCBI): domain Eukaryota; kingdom Metazoa; phylum Arthropoda; class Insecta; order Hemiptera; family Aphrophoridae; genus Philaenus; species Philaenus spumarius. Next base: position 193,692 of record JAGFPH010000626.1, on the reverse strand, counting down.
ATGTCATGTAAAATTTATTTAAGCTCCTAAATAAAAAATAATTAGCCAATAATATGTAATAACTGGGGGAGACCTCTGCGTGATCCGCTCGCCAACCCCCGATCGAACCTTCTAAAAATATATGTTATGTTTTATTTTTATAATAAAGGTGTAAGATTAATAATAACCTCAAAACTAAGATGGTAAATCATGTTAAATGTCCAAATCAAATTATTTCGTATATTTTATAACAACAGTTATAATAAAGGTTAAAAGAACCAGTAAGGCTCAGGTGAACACTTAATCAAAAACCTAACCAAAAATGTAACTCACTACCAATTACCGTATATTATCAATAAGTAGGTCTACTATATTATGTCTTATTTATTTTTAATTAGGATGTAACATAGTTTTTTCTTATTTTTAAATTCATTAACGCAAGTTTTTATTGGTTTGTGTGTGTTGAAACATGTGTTGGTTCCGTATAGGCCTAACTTAAAATATTAGTTTGTACTAAAAGCTGGACATCCGAATCAACTGTATTATCTGTCATTTAAAAATCATTATTTACATCCACAAAAGCAGCTGGATTAGTTTGTTTCTTATCATAATCACCTGTTTTGTATAGAAATGGTTTTTAAATTCGTTCCATGTTAATCTTGTGGGGAAACCCCGACCTTTTAGATTAGCTCACTCCATTAAGGATACAAATTTTTGACATCTAAAACCTTGCATAACTTCGAAATGAGACGAATTTTTTGACAACTCAAACATTAAATTTGGTCCAGAAATAAGGGAGGAGTTGTGTTCACAAAAAACTGCTTCGCGTTTTATATATAAGGATTGTTCATTTTAATAATAAATGAGAAGGGTTTACTGTCACTTGTAAAATGTTACTTATTAGGATATTTATGCTAGACACATGATAAACAGAAATAATTCGACCACGCGACTGAACCGCTGACATGAATTGAACGAATTTACAAAATTAAGTTTATATACTTTAGGGCTTCAACCAACAATTTATAAAATTGGTCTACACAAAGACGGTGAATAGCTGCCTCCGTGTAAGAAATATTCAAGTAAAATTTTTTGGAATATATAAGCGGAAGAAAAACTCTCTTTGGGAGTTATGAGTTTGCATTTCGAACTTGCTGCCTCGGATTATTGACCGCGCTTTGCGAGTTTGCACCTAACATTTTGGACTGCTTTCGCTCGCAGTGGTCGAAATGTGAGTTTGCATTATAGCCCAGTCGGTGTAGGTTACAACTACCAGTAATTTGCAATACGGATGATTTTTTTTATAAGTACGTTAAAGTATGTAAATTAACATAAAAAATCGATCGAAAAAAGTACTTGGTTCAAATTTACCAGGGGGATTTTACCGTGCCGCAGCTTCTGTTACAAGGCCGACTGCCTTAATAAGCCAGTCGGTATAGATAATTTTAGACCAAAAGTTCCAGTAATTTACAATACGACTGTTTTTTTTTTACATTAGGGTCCGGTACTCCTAAAATCGAGAAACCAATTGATAAGTCAAGTGGCTCTAGATCGGGTCATTTTCAAGATAACAAGCTGAGACTCAGCATAAATGTTTTAAATACATATTTTAACTAATATGTCAAGTTTCAAATCGATATATTAAAATTCAGCCAATTTAGAATGAGGCATATATGAATGAGATTTCAACTTTTAGTGATTTCCCCTGCTGCAAAATACATACCTGCATTATCGATTTTTTCCAGACAAACCATTGCTCGGAGGAAAGAAGTACATATGCAATCTTTATTGAAAAATATCTCCCCTACACGGTGGTATTTTTCATTTTTCTCTATCTTCATCCCAGCTCGAAATATTAGGGATAATCGATTTTTTTTTTTGACTTTGGGAAATCGATGGACTGGTAAACTTTTTTTATGTTAATCTACATACTTTAATGTACTTATAAAAAAAAAATCAGCCGTATTGTAAATTATTGGAACTTTGGTCTAAAATTACCCCTACCTACTGGCCTATTAAGGCAGTCGGCCTTGTAACAGAAGCTGCGGCACGGTAAAATCCCCCTGGTAAATTTGAACCAAGTACTTTTTTCGATCGATTTTGAGCGAACCTGAGAGCTGTAAGGTCATGTATAAAAACAAAGTGTGCAGAATAATATCGTATAACAATTGTTTTTACATAAAACCTAAAAAAAGTTTGATTCTAGTACGAAAAGTTTTCAAAAAATAATTTCCGAACAAAAATGCTTCCGGCTGATGGATATTTTAGACAAACGGACTCGTCTGAGCCACATAGAGAACAAACGTGTGTATAAAATGTGTACCAAATCGGATGTAAAGTGCATTCGCTAGAATGCGAACACATATATACATGTATATATTCTGGAGACCTTGATCGGTGTTTATTGGCTACTCACGACCTTAAGTCTCAACATAAGAGTCAGTGCAATAACTTCCTTTAGAAATTCGCTAATAACTATTTCTTATTAGGTTCAGGTTTAGAATAACTGGGCTTAGGTTTAATTTTCTGTTTGATTACGCATTGTTAGGGTACGAATGTAAGAACATTTTATAGAAGGCTTTCCGCTGTATGTAGTAATACATGTACACTTATATAACGCAACTAAAGCTATATATACGATTAGAATAGTGTGTTGTAATACCATGCAGCTGTTTGTTTTATCGCACGAGTTAATTTATTTGTTCAATATATGGCTTCAAGACACAGATAAAGGTAAAAGTAACTTTATTGATTGTTGCAGCTCACATGGCAGTTCTCGCAGTATTAATAATGGTACAATCAAGATCACGTGGATTATGTTAAGGTAAGGAATATAATCATTTGTTTGTTTATAAATCTAACATATATGGTTAAAATACATTAGCCATTGAACATGCACAAATGATATATTCAGAAAGTAGTACGACTTTTTGATAATTATTGTCTACACGTACTTTGCACTTATTCGTCATTTAAAAGAGGAAAATAATAACAACAAAACTGTATTGTAAGTAAAACAATCCTTAGGCCATTTCACACAGGCGTAACGTTACGTAGTGTGACAGGATGTGAGAGATTTTTTAAAGGACCGCTCACCGTTGTTTCTCATGGAACAATTCACACCGTCGAAAAAAGTTGGCGTTAGTCACACCGACGCGCTGTGACTGATCTGCGGGATCGCACGGCGAGCTATCTCTAGAATTCGTATTCGGACGTCCGAGGACGTCTGTTGTGGTGTGAATTGGCCGTCTGTCACGTAACGTTATGTGACAGGATGTGACAAGACGAAGGTATGAAATGATTTTTCTTAAAATATACTAAACTTTAGTAACAATAAAACGCTGCGAATAACTTATGACTATCAATATGTATGCTCTTTTATCAAATAATATGTTGAGGCCTTTGTGCAAGACTCTTTTTATCTGTAATTATGTTACAATATACAGTATGGGCCATAAGTCACAGTTGAGAAAATGCAAAACTGGTAATACGAAATGTATTTACAAAAACAAGTCTAATCGGACTGTAATTATTACCAAACGACATACACAGTAAGTTTATAAATAACGTTTAGCACATTGTAAAATTAACTCCTTAGTTTAAGGAAACACAAATTTAATCTCATAAATTCTTTGAAGGCAGTCACTTGATTAGAATTATTATTTTATGTTTAAGTTTTCAATACTCAGATGAGAAGGCAATTCTTCGTTCTTCTTCTGCTAGCCTATCCTTAAAATTTAAAAATTCTTACATTCGGTCTTATATATTTTATATCCATGGTGTTTGATTTTTATTAATCTGAATAAAAATAGAGTAAATCTTTTAAAGAATATTTTGAAGCTAATATCATTCAACAGTTTACGAACGACAGTAACAACTGTGAGAAGATGGTTCTCGTTCACGTTAATCTTATTACATAAATAAATACTTCTAGGCCCACGAACTAAGATACACCCTAAAACCTACACAAGAAGAATTAAAAATTTACTCTTGATGTCGTTATCAGTACTACCAATTTGCATTCCATTATTATTCAATGTAGCTTTTCCAGTCTATAGAATGTTTTTCTCAAAGATACGATTGGTTATTAGATTTAGGACTTACCGTCTTCAATATTCCTTTATCGTCGCTAAACGACTGCCGTTTCAGCTATTCAACCATTTTCAAGTTTATCAGGTCACTTACACAAACACTTACACATAACTAACACAACGATTACATAATAAATAAATAAAACACACTTACACACCCGTATTGCTTAGACTAATGACTCTTGGTAAGCGACTACATACGACGCTGTCCCGGTACGCACTGATGGTATGCAAGTTAATCGCCTGGAAGGGATGATGGGTTATCAACATGTGTCAATACGGTGTCGTATAACGCGTTAGATCCAAAATTTAGTTTTTCATTTAATAACTTGCTACTATCTATTTTATAGTTCTTGTATATTTCTAGCGCGTTCGTCAACTTTCCCTTTCTACAATGATGTAATATTTCGGGAGTACCGTCTACGATATAGTACCATGGTTATTCTAGGTGATATGTTCAGCAAATTTCGACTTGGTTTTTGTGAGGTTCGCACTTTCTTTCGCCGATGGAAGGTGTTCTTTAAATCTTTTCTTAAAAGATCTTCCTGTTTACCCTATATATATTTTTGGACAATCGCGGGTCATTATTCTAAGCAATACCGGCGTGAAAGTGTGTTTTATTTATTTGTTATGTAATCGTCGTGTTAGTTATGCGTAAGTGTTTGTATAAGTGACGAAGGGAAACATGATAAACTTGAAAATGGCTGAATAGCCGAAACGGCCATCGTTTAGCAACGATAAAGGAATATTGAAGACGGTAAGTCCTAAATCTAATAATTAGTAATCAATATTCGGAATGGCTTCTAACAATTGTTACATACAATTGGTTTCTCGACGAATTGGTGCACTACTCACAGAATCCTTCTTGAGATCCTTTACAGTAATCCTTCACAATAATTTTATATGTAAACTAGGCTTTAAGTTTTTGAGTTTTAACTTTATCCGATTCCATAAAATACTTTTTCTATATATCACACACTCCATTGCCATTCACTTTTGGACTTTTTAAATGACTACAAAGCACTAAGATACAGATTAGAAGTTATTTTCGGTATTGACAGAAATGACCTACCTGAAAGAGGAAGATATATATATTTACTAGCTGACCCGTACGGTGTTGCTCGTGGTGGTTGGTATTTTCAGTTTTTTTAACGTAATTGTATTCTTTATAAGTGTTCAGTCAGTGAGTGGTATTAGGCTTTTATATATATAGATCTTAAATAATAAAATCACTATTTTCATAATAATAAAAGATCTGAAATTATGATTTTAGTAACTTTGATCAACCCAAACCCCTCCTAAAATTTCGAATTTTTTCAAACCCTTTCTTACTGAGCACCTATGGCCCTAGAGGAAGCTACATACCAAATTTCATTCCAATCCGATCGGTAGTTTTGAAGAAATCGTTTTATAATAAATTTGATCCCCCCCCACACCCCCTAAAATTTCGAATTTTTTCAAACCCTATCTTAGTGAGCACCTATGGCCCTAGAGGAAGCTACATACCAAATTTCATTCCAATCTGTTCGGTCATTTTGGAGAAATCGTGATTTAGTCACTTTTACCCCCCAAACCCCCCTAAAATGTCCATTTTTTTAAAACCCTTTTTTAGTGTCACACTTATGGCCCTAGAGGAAGCTACATACCAAATTTCATTCCAATCCGTTCTGTAGTTTTGAAGAAATCGTGATTTAACAACTTTGATCCCCCCAAACCCCCTAAAATTTCGAATTTCTCCAAACCCTTTCTTAGTAAGCACC
>JAGFPH010000626.1:170130-186800 GCA_018207615.1 Philaenus spumarius | reverse complement strand
AACGAGAAAAATTAAAATTTCTCAAAAACGGCTCTAATGATTTTGATAAAAATTTTATTATTTGTAGCACTTAATTTACGCTACCATATGCAAAAAACCCCATCTTTCTAAAAATTTTCGTTTATGTAATAATAATAACTGATTTTTGGCCAAAAAGGGGGTTGTTTTTCAATTTTTTTCAAAACCTTTTTTCGTGCGTCTATACAGACCTAATTGACATGTTCGGTGCAAATTTGTTCGAAATCGATCGAATAGTTTAAATAATAATATAATATAATATGGATGTGTTACGTGCATCTAATATTTTCCATGATAACATTTTCCTACTTTTGCAATTCTAAATAACCATATCCTATGCTACTCTTGGGAAGGTATACAGTTTCAACTGGGAGAAAGTATGTGGCAGTTATCTGGTACCTTTTTTTAGATATGGTTTTATGAATTTTTTCAAAGATTCTCTCGTGTGAAAACGACTACAACTTAAATCGTTTATGATATTTTGCAATACAAATATTCTATTGAATAAACTGCTGTAGAAACCCTGCAAAAAACTCTGAAAGGGTAAAAGCCCATCACAAGTTTAGTTATATTGCGACGTTCGTCCTATGTAATTAACTGTGTCAACCACAACCATTTTGATCAGGTCCAAACACTGAAGATTTGCTCTTGAAAATGTTCGCTATTATTGACGTTTCATGGTAACATTGTTAATATAACTGAACGTGTTGGGACGGCTAATTAGGCTTAGGCAGTGGGCTAGTTGACAAAGGTAATTAGGCCTAATGAAAAAATTGTATTTAACAGTAAAAAAGCAAAGGTAATAACAGAAATTGCTAATTAAAAGTGTGTTAAGAGAATATTAGTAGTAATTAAAGGAAAATTTATATTTGCAAAGGCATAAATAGATTAAAAAAGGAAATAATGTAAATCAAAAGCCAAACCAATGTTCAAAGTAATAGAAGGCAAGGCTGAGATAAATATTCTAAGTCAGACAGACAAGACTCGACAAAAATTTTCTTGCAGAGAATTGTCGAACGATTGATGTAAACTCACTGATGTTAAGGGCCATAACAATCTATGTTAAATTTTTTAAATTGTTAAATTGGAGAAAAGGTTAAGTAAAAGGTAGTTAAAATAAAATCAGTAATTAAAAAGTAACGCCAGCACAAAACAATCAATTAAGTAAAAAGAGGGGGAAGAGGTTTGGTGCGTGACAGTGTGTTCAGGAATTTACTATCGTACAACCTTTTCTTAATAATACAAATGAAAATGTCCCATGGCCCATCCGGTGTTTTTGATATTTTTTTAGTTAGGTGTAAATTATTTACATTCATAAAAATCACCTAAATATACAGAATTGTAAAAACCAGCAAAGGAAGGATTTTTGGTATTCTTAATTGGCACACATTAGGTAGCATTTTTGTTAATAGCAATGTTTCTTGCAAAAGTGTTATTAAGTAAATTATGGAAATGTAAGAGATTTATTTTACTCTGTACGGGTCTAAGGTGTCGTCTTTAAAGTAAAGTATGCGAAAGTCATTAAAGTACTTTAGTTATAAGTCGAGAATAACCAAAAATAATATAATGTTTTTATCTTGTTGATTTGCAAACCTTGTGTTCAATCGAGCTCTCAGAGAAATATTTAAGATATTGCGCGTTTTGTAATTATAACTTTCTACCGGAATCTCCCATTTTAAAGTGTATGCATATTTTAAAACCAGAAGTATATAAGGGAAATTAACAGTAATTCTGTACTATATATTATATTTAAGTAAATGATAAACAATTAAGTTCCACGACCGATCCCTGTGGAACTGCCCGGGTAATTATTGCAGCCTAACTTCCTCTCGCCAACCATACCCTGATTCCTTGTAGAAAGACATGACTGAACCAATTATATACATAAAGTCTTCAGTCCGATATTCCCAAACTTTACCAGCAATTCCTTATGATTAAAAGAATGCAAGGCCTTGGAAAAATCAAATAACGTAAGGATGTTTCTCTGCCATCCATCGCCATCTTTTCTAGAGTGAATATTCAGTGATGATACTCATACACTGTATTTAAATTTGTTGTTGAAGATAGATTTTTAAACGAATAAACAGTCACATTTTCAAATGTATTGTACAACTGCTGTTTCAAATATTCAACAAAACTGAAGGTTATATCCATTTATTTCAGCGGAAGTAAACGTAAGTATTCTAAATTGTTCTAAAAGGTATTATTATTTTTGCTATAAAAAGTTCTTACAATAGCTACGTTGACTGTTTATAAATTGGCATTGTTTGTTGAAAACCCGTTATGTATGTTCCTGTTCTGAATGTGTTTAAAACAAATTGGGGTTTTCCCGAGCATTTTTTATTGCCTTACTAATGTGTGTTTACTTAGAAGGCTATTTGTGGTCGTCAGCAAAACATACAAGTAAACAAATCCCATCTCTTTTAGAGCTTAACACCTGTTTATCTATTTCTGAAACAGTGAGAAATAAATTTAAATGTTTCTCTAACGTGTAAACTATATCGATCAAACAGACAAATTCAGTGCGATGTTGAAACCACAAACCTCAGGGTTTTACTTTGTCAGGTTTCATAATAAATTTTTTAATTTTGGTATCCAAGTGACGTGATAAAATAAAATAAATAGTCTAAAGTATTTTACCTAATTTTTAGTCTATCGTGTTACTTCGTTATTCTGTCCTACTTACGACGCGTTTCGAGACCGTAATTTCATTTTCAAGTATATACACTACTAGCTAATTCGTACGGCGTTGCCCGTGGTGGTTGGTCTTTTTAACGTAATTGCATTCTTTTTAAGTGTTCAGTCAGTGAGTGGTATTTGGCTTTTATATGTATAGATCTTAAATAATAAAAGTACTATTGTCATAATAATAAAAGATCTCAAATTATGTTAGTAACTTTGATCCCCCCAAACCCCTCCTAAAATTTCGAAATTTTTCATACCCTTTCTTATTGAGCACCTATGGCCCTAGAGGAAGTTACATACCAAATTTCATTACAATCCGTTCCCTAGTTTTGAAGAAATCGTTTTTTAATAGCTTTGATCCCCAAACCCTCCCCCCCCCCTAAAATTTCAAATTGTTCAAACCCTTTCTTAGTGAGCACCTATTATGGCTCTAGAGGAAGCTACATACCAAATTTCATTTCAATCCGTTCGGTAGTTTTTGAGAAATCGTGATGAGTGAGTGGTATTTCGCTTTATATATATATATATATAGACTATCAGATTTCAGGTTGTCATATATTCATAAAAACACAAACACATTAATTACAAAAAATACAAATCACATAATTTATAGCGCTAAATGGTTTAAGCTGGTCGGTGTACACCATCGCGTCGTCTATGATAAACTCAAATAAACAGCCTAATTTGTACGGTAGTTATTGACCAGTTCTACCTTCATAATCGAGGGATGTATCATACAAGTCGTTGGACTGAAATGACAGCTGATCATTTAATATAATAGCTGGGTTGTGTCTGAATTCTTTTTAAATTTCTAACTCTTCTGTAGAGTTCATTAATCTTTCCTTTGCGCAATAAAGAGAAGTGTAAAATTGGCGTCGAATTTTGTGTAAATTGTGGTTATAGTATATCAAATGTTGAGTAATTTGACTTCACTTTGCGTATTTTATTGTGTAACAGATGTTTTTTTAAACGCTCTGCCTGTCTGTCCAATATAAAATCGGTCACAATCGTAACAGTTTATTATATACACACCTGACTTCCTTTCTGTTGGTGTCAACTGTTTATGTCGCAGTATTTTTTTAACATTCTTGTTGGTTTGAAAAGAGATGTTGATTTTATGTTTCGCAAAAGTATATTTTTAACAATATATGAACAATGGTAGAATATTTGACCAAAACAAAGTTATTAATTGCCTTGTACTTACGTGGGGTGGATTTATTTTTCATATGTTTATCTAATAATTTGTGTATCATTGAAATTTGGTAGCCGTTCTCTTGTGGTTTATATTTTATGGTGTTTAGTTCATCATGAAAGTCCTGTTTATTTTTAGCGGTATAATGAGAAGACGGTGGATGAAGCTATTGTATGCAGACATTTTTTTAGAGATGGGATGGTGCGAATGTGCATGTATGGTTGTATCATTAGTTGTAGGTTTTCTAAAAATGTTATAGTTCTGCTTATCTATAATTTTGTTTATGGTTAAATCAGGAATATTGAGACAGTTATTTAGCTCTGTTTCTATTGTAAATTGGCTTTTTGTATTACAGACCGTATTAATGTGGGTTTACAACCTTTCCGCCTGGAGTAATGTGCCGTTGAAAACAATGAAGGTATCATCAACATATCTAGCATACAATTTTATTTCTATGCGAATTACGCTCAGACATTATAACTCGTTTTCGAAATGGTTCAAATATATTTCAACCAGATAAGGGCGAACCCATAGCGAGACCCTCATCCTGCATGAAAATATCTTTCTCAAATGTAAAATAATAATTTTGTGTTAGTACAAACTTAAGTAGCACCAACCGTTCGTAGATTTTGTTTATGTTAAGTTTTTTTACATTCGACATACATGTATTTATGTGTTCGCACTCATTTTTCGTACAATAGGTCCAAATTTGGCGCACACGTTGGTTTTCTAAGTCTCTCGGACGGGTACATGTTAGCCAAAAATCAGACAACCACAAGCACGTTTTTTAACCAGAAGTTAACTTTTTTAAATATTTTCCGTACTAGAATGAATCTTATTTGGTGTTTTATAACAAATTGATACATTAGACTATTTTTCATTTTGTCTTTTTAATCGACCTTTACGTCTGGTTCCCTTAAAACGTAAAATACCGTAAAAGTACCCTGTTTAAACCACCTACGTGGATTTGAACATGTGGGCTGCTTCTGATCTGTTGCAAACTCGCAAAGCGAGTTTTTACTGCGAGCGGAACGAAGCAGATCGTGAGCCGGGGCTGGAAGATGAGGGGTGAAAACCAATTTTACTTAATATATTCCGTATACTGAGGCAGCTATTCAGCGCTTCGTGAATAGGCTGATTTCCCAAATAAATTTACAAAACCATAACACATATAAACTTATCGGTTCAGCTGCAAAATAGAATTGTTTTTTCCTTTTTAAGAACCACTGTTTTGTTTAAATTTTCAATCTTGAATATTTATAAACCTGAATCTATTGTATAACATTTTGCAAGACTACGCAAATAAAAGGATTATCTTCAAGTTAATTCGAGTTTATTTTTAAGAAATGTATATAAAAATAAATTTTAATTTTAATAAATTTATTAAGATGACTGGTGTGATCCATGCAATAGAAACTGTATGTCCAAGACTTTATAATTACCGGTAATCAAACATTATTTTTATGTTAACGATGATTAGAACAATTTGTACCCAGATAATACAAGTAGTCTTATAGTACGAAAACGTGATCAGAAGTAAAACGTAGCATTAGATAACAACTTTTGCTTGTTACAAACTAAATGAATAATTATAATATTAATAGCGCTACCACTACAATAATTAATTATCACAAGTTTCAAGACAAAACCTTTATACAATGTCGAGTGCTTTGAAGTTCTGCCATTGTCAAGGCCTTATGATAAATTGCGAAGATGACCTTGATGCATTCACAGGGTTGAACACAGTATTGTATTTTCTCTTTCTCTACAATCACGTGGCTGCAAACTTCTTTATTTTAGTTACAATTTTCAATTCATGATTTTAAATGAATTTTTGCGTTTGAGGCATGGAATTTATTGTGTAAGTTTTTTTGCCTAGTTTTTTGGTTTAAGCTTTTGGAAACATTATAAAGGGTTTGTTATACAATTTGTAAGGAATGATTATTATTTATTTTATATGTCGGGAGTGTATTAATTTCTTCTGAACTGATTATTTTTATTTATAACCGAAAACTTCCAGATTTACAAAAATGTTACAACCTAAATATATTAGTTTGTGATCATCTGATATTAAACTTAGTACCTCCCACTCATTGATCACTACAGCAAACTAGGTCTCTACTCTGTGTCTAGATTACACATTAAAAAGTTATTTATGTGTTATCGTTTTCTTTCTGTAGTTTAGTGTTGCTACATTGGCACGATAATTGTTTTAATTACTTTACAAAATATTAAATAACAATTCCACGAATATTTATTGAGTCTACTCGTGACGTCCAGAGGCCAACTAGAACCGTAACGGGGTGATTTCGCGCTCGGGTCCAATCAGCGTCCACTTTCGATAGGACTAAGATGAGGCCTCTAATTTGTACATTTCTTCTTCATTTATCAAGCCCTTTAAAATGAGGTGTCACTTGATATGGGTTTGTATTTAAGATTTTTGAATTACCCTCTCAACCCCCCCCCCCTCTCCTCCCCATTTGGGGTAGCGGTAGAAATGGTCAGTTACACCAAAATTCATCTCCCTTTGTTATATAAAGAAACCCCGAAGCTCATTTATTTACTTCTACTTGTTCCAAAGTTAAGGGGGGGGGACTTCTTGGATACCCTGTATAAGGAATATGATTCCACAATAAAACTGACAATCCAAAACAAATTAACTATGATAAGAATGTTTTAGTATATGACTCACAACAAATATAACTTCTTTTACCTGCGCAGCAAGCAAAGGTGACTTGGTTACACTCCTCAACTACCTGATCTTAGTTATACAACGGAGTAGAGTACAACATATGCATGGGGATTGCTTCCTGAATGTTGCTTTGTACAAACCATTTCCGAAACAGTCCATTTTGCAGATTATATTCTAACAAAACTTATTTTAATCTTAAGTAAAACAATCTAAGTAAGTTTATAAACAAATTTAATCATCCCGGCTATTCGATGCTTAAATCATTCAGTTTTATGTTCTGATTAAGTATTCTAAAATGTGTTGCCTAACTCTTTGCAGTCCTACTATCACTAATTGGGACATATCCCTAATCCTTGATCATTCTAATTGGGACATAAAGCTACTGTTGCACTTTCTAATCTTTTCTGCACTTTACTTTTATTATGATTCGACGTTTTCTCCAAAACATTCATTTCATACAGTATTACTTTTCACTTTCTTATATTTATTTCTTTTGTGATGTGACTTCAACACAGTGTGGCCTTGAAGTAATGATTTGTTAAAAACAACTTACCAATCTAAGATCAGTGGTACTACAACCCACAATAACTTTACTTTACAATTAAATCTATATTAAAATAAGATGGTCGACAAGAGTTACAATTATAAAACAATCTTTTACTTCTGTATTATTACAGGTAATACATAAAATGATATTTCTTTTCAGAGAACAATATTATTTAGATTATGAATACTAAGTTTGATGATTAACAATTTATTAATTGTTGTTCAATAAAATTTTAAAACACAAGATCTTAACTCGGTAGGTTGGTGCCGTCTTTTTCCCAAAGTATTTAAAAAGAAAACAAATTTGATTATAGATAACACAACTAACATATGTATAAAATTAATGAGAGCAAGATTATATGGAATCGTCAAAAAGGTTATTTGGTTAATGGATTTAGTATTATAATGGATCACTGAATTTACGATAATTTAAAGTTCAAAGGTTCTAGGTAAATCTATATGCATAACATATATATATATATTATTATTCACAGTCTATTTTAAACAGATAAGTGATCCCTCTAAGGGTAACTGGTTTGGTGGTTGGATCTTAAAATAGACTAGGCCTAGTTAAATGGAAAGTTCTCACCCAATTGGTTATTAGTTCTTGTAGATTAGAATTTGATAATAATTGTTATAAAGGAAAAACACTGAACTTCATAAGCTTCATATTTATTCAAATACCGATTCTTTTCTTTAAATTTCAACAGCCAAAGTTGTATCAACTGCACTATTCAGTGGCCAACATAACAATGTCCTTCTTTTGGGGCTTCTCTAAATTTCCAGGAAATGGATAATAACGCCTGATGAATCTTCAAATCTTCTGGGATTGGGGTTTGTTAATGTAATAGGTGTTTGGGAGTCGTGAAGTGTGATTTATTTTAATTGTGTCTTTATTTAATTGTGTGGATTTGTTTTGATACATAACAATGTTTTACAATTAAATTTAATAGGATTTTAAACAATTAAATTATAGAAAACACTTAAATAACTCCTTATTACAATAATTTTGCTATCTAATTTCTAGAATGTATATCTTATTCTTTGTATTATTTTCATTTGGTGGCAAGAATTACGTGGACCAATCACAGCGTTTCGTGGGAGGAGTTTACATAAATGAAATATCCGCTTACGATTAAATTTTGTCGGTCGAGGCTTCGGTTTTATATTTATAATAGCTTATCGGCGTTTATTTTAGATTTAGACCAAAGACATTTGAGATGTAAAAAATTGGTTCTTTTCGTAGGTCTGGTTTAATTTTCTAATAAAAATGTATTTTTCTTGTAATCGGATTTATTCTGCCAACTTCTCTTCGATTTGTAATTAGATAGGCCTAGTTTTTCCTTGCATTTTAACGTAAATCTTTGTCGATTGACTTGGTTTTATGTTGTTATTCTAGCTTTCCTGGATGCAGAATTTAGTTTTGAATATTTTTGATGTAGGAAATGTAGGTCTACAGATTCGTTTTGTAATTTTATTTTAATGAATTCGAGTTGAAAGTCGTGATTTAATTGTATCTTTTCGTTGTAGTATTTAGTGTTGCGCATAATTGTCGCTAGGTGTCGGGCGTGTATGACGGATTAACTAAATGAATGACATTCCAATTTGACTTCTATCTCTCTCGCTCTAATACGTATTTTTAATTTCGTTCTTATTTTATTTAAAGAGTTAGGGAAATATTTGAATTGTAACAGTGGTTAAAAAATAATAACTTGCAAATCCTCAAGAATATGTTTATAGACTTTTAGTAATTTGATATTATAAACTTCTCTGCATAATCCTACTTATTTAGTCTTAAAACACTCGACTCCAAACCCAAATTTTATTTTTTTGCACAAAAAGCAATGGGTTTGGGATCAAAGTATGTTACTATAATCCATTGTTTTTTCTTGGTGAAATACGAAGTAGTCGCTCCTTCGATTTCCAGAGTGACAAAATATGTCATCTTGATGGTATTTATTTCAGAAGGTTACTCAAAAATAACTTAAATTAAATCGTTATATAAATATCAACTTTGATTATGAAAATGTTCAGAAAATATAATTTTCTTCTCTGGATTTTATTCTGAATCTTTTTGAGTTCTGCTTCGAAACTTTTCATAACGTTGTGGACTTTCAAAAGTTGAATAATTTTTTAGTAAAATTATTCAAGGTTTTTATCCAAAAATCATAACTTTCAATTCCTTAAATTGATTATCATTTTTATTATTGTTCATTACACATTTTAAATTTCCTAAAATTGTATTAAATTTAGGCAACTTAAATTTGGTTCTAAATCCAACTTTGAAAAAAAGACTAACAAGGTCCTACAAATAACTAAGAAAGAAGTGTTAAATTACACCATTGTCTGAAATGTATTTCAATAATATCAGACAGTATAGTTCAATACTCTTTAATTCCAAAATACAACAACGTTCCTAACATTAGGAGAGAATAGTTTATTTTTTAGAAAATTGAGACGAGATTGTTGAATAGAATAAAAGTATTTGAAAATTATTTATCTCCATAATTGTAGTTTAATAAATATAGACTATAACAATTGAAAATTCAAACAAAGGAACATAGAAAAACAAACATGGTAACGTTCCATTATTGGCGTTCCTTTATTTATTGCTAATGACTAAGTGATATAGTAGGTTTTTTTAACATTAAAACTGTATAACAAACTATAATCACAACTAAACAGGGAAAGTAAACTCCAGATGTAGTTGAATAGCACGTCCCATACAGTAACTCCAATAACTTACGATAAAACGTACCAAAAGCATTACATAATGTGTCTGTCTGATATAACGAGGTCATCGAATTCATTGTATTCACTACGCCTCTCAATTAAACTGGCGGTAAGTGTCCCATGACGGCAACTCCAGGTGGCGGCTCCCTCATGCTGCTCTCGTGCAGATGTGAGCAATTCCAGTGTTAATTGCTTGTCGCGAAAACCCATCGCAATCAGTCAACTGATCGAGTCCTATTCTCGCGTTGAGTTAAACAAGACACATTCTACTCGAATATTATTTCAAGCATTATATTAAATTATGAAACGTTTAAAGTTGACAGTATTTCTAGCTTGATAGGATAAACTTAGAACACAAAATCTCACAACTAATACGTTTATTAACTAAAACGCGTTTCAACGACAAAGTCGCCATCTTCAGTTATGCGCGAGCTACAATAGTCAAACTATAACTATACAATAGTCAAACAGTTATAGTTTGACTATTGTAGCTCGTGCATCACTGAAGATAGCAACTTTGTCGTTGAAACACGTTTGAGTTAATAAATGTATTAGTTGTAAAATTTTGTGTTCTAAGTTTATTCTACCAAATAATATCTTCTCACAAGTCAAGCTCAATATTTATTTACAAGTATTTCTAGCGTTAAAACACTGATTTCAAAAATAATTTTGGTAAATTTTTGCTCTGGCCATTCCATCTTAGTTTTAGGATTTACCATCTTCAATATTCTGAAAAAATTGAAGCCTGTAATTACTTAAACAATATTTCTTTTTAGACTTATTTGTCTTTAGAGATTTGCAAATAATGACATAATCCTAAACGAATTATTGTAAAAAAATTTATTTTTATTGTGAATTAAGTTTTGTTTCTATAGAAACAAATATATGATCATTATTTATTTATCACCAAATTTTATTATATATCATTTGCAATCCTATTGTACTGTATAACCAGTATACATTTCGAATCATTCTTGTTTAATATTTTGGAAACAGATTCAAATATTAAATGAACTTGTTTGAATTTTTTTTCTTTTTTTTTATAACGTTTTAATTTAATAATTGTTAAAAAATTTACGAAGAGATTGTCAAAGTACAGACATCAAAATACAAGCAATTAAGATATAAACTGGAGCAGTTATGCAGGAGCTTTTACCGGTATCCAATTGTGCTCACTCACTGCTCCCATAAGTATAAATATAGCATAGATTTAGGTATACAAATATGCAACTAGGGATAACTAGGTATAATTTAGTTATAGACTGTAAACAAAAATGGGGTCCTCATTTCCACTATCAAATATAAAAGCAGGCTAGCTGTATCAACTCATCCAGTATAATATATACCTATGCAACTTTCTATAGTTGAAATTATTATTGTTTCTCAAAAGTACATTAATTTATAAAAGAATCACTTAAGCAATTAAATACAAAACTTCTCTAGTTTTAAATAAATCATTTATTTTGTAGTTTTTGTGTAGCGAGTGACACGAATTTAATTTAAAAGACATAAAGACGGACAGATAAGCAACAACACGTGTTTTTTTCTGATACAAAGGAGGTTTATAACTGCCAGACAATGTGTTATTGATAGAAAAGAGATCAAGGTTTTTTAACTGAGCAGAATTTCTATTATTAAATAGACACAGTTAAACTTAATTTACTGACAGAATGAATAGAAGAATGTTTTTTTAAGATTGTTATAATAGAAAAAACTGTGAATATTAACGTGGGTTTGAAAATGCTTAATTTCTCTTCCTTCCGCTATTTTGTAATTTTTCAATTACCAAATACAATTTCAAAAAGAAAATTGGTATTAATAATAAATTTGCAGATGTGAGCAATTATAGTGTTAATTATTGATTGCCGCAAAAAAAAACATCGCAATTAGTCAACTGATCGAGTCCTAGTCTCGCTATGAGTTAATTAAACAAGACACATTCTACTCAAATACTTCATGGAATTTATATTGCATTATATAAAATTCTTTGACACGTTTAAAGTTGACAGTATGTCTAGCGTTCCAACACTGTTTGTAAAATTTATTTTGCACTCACAATTTCGAATATGGAATAATCTTAGTTTTAGGATTTACCATCATCAATATTATGAAAAACTGTAATTACTAGAACGATATTTCTTTTTGGACTTATTTGTCTTTAGAGATTTGCAAATAATGACATAATCCTAAATGAATTATCTATATATATAAAAATGAATTGCTGTTCGTTAGTCTCGCTAAAACTCGAGAACAGCTGGACCGATTTGGATATTTTTGGTCTTAAAATGTTTGTAGTAGTTCATAGAAGGTTTATACGTAAAGAAAAGTTTGAAAAGTTTCAAATTTGGAAGAAACTGAACAGCATTTATTGTATGAACTTAAAACCATAGCTCACGAAAACAGCTGTTCGTATAAAAAGCTTATGTTTGTTTAGATTTATTACCATAACAACATTACTTAGCAAATTTATAATCACTTTAATACTCTTCAAAACCAACAGCTTTTTAAGGTTAGATTGAAAAACTTTAAACGAACACAAATAAAAATGCTTACAGAATTATAATTCAACTCAAACATTGGTTATTAAATATCTATATAGGCCTACTTAGAGATATGCTGCTTAAAATATTGTTTATATAAAATATATCATAACTATAAAGTTTTTAATACTTTTCAAAACATATTTTCGCTATCAATAATAATAATAACAAACAAATTATTTGACAACATGCATAACCATAAACATACACAAGTTTAAACATATTTTACTGAAAACTAACAAACCATTTGAATTAAACTAAATGCCATTAAAATATCATATTCGTAGCTTTATTTTGATATATACTGTATATTGTATATTTAAATACTAAACAATATACCTATATCTTATACTAATTAGGCCTATACATTTAAAATTACAAACTCTATTTGACCCAGTTTGTTGCATCCTAAATTAACGCGGATGTTACAAAGTGATTCAAATATCTTTTCTACGACCCCCAGCTAATTTAAACCCTCGCTAAGAAAGGGTTAAAAGAAATTCAAAATTTTAGGGTGGTTTGGGAGGAGGGGTCAAAGTTATTAAAAATCCCTATAAGAACGAATTGGAATGAAATTTGGTACGTAGCTTCTTCTAAGGCCGTAGGTGCTCTCAGCATTGTCAATGAAATTAAGTGAAAGTCAAACTTAGTAGAAACTATAAATTAAAACGATATGTTTAAAGCTTTTTCATGTTAGATAGTAGTTTACAGGAATACAATTTTCAGTGCTGTCCTAAATAGCGTAGACTTTTTTTCATGACCACAGTCTGTAGGATACGCACAGGTATTCAACGAACACTTAAGGTAACCTTGTACCCCTATGCCGTGTATGTTAAAATGCTGAACTTTAGGTACACTTTTAAAAAAAACTATTATTCACAGGACCCTGAAATTTTTTCCAGTCTATTTAATACTGTTATCTATTATGTTAACCTATTTTAAATGTTATAACTCTAAAAACTTATTTTTATAAATAATTTTTAAAACAACTTAAAAAAAAAAAAAAATGTTCATATTAAAGATTTTTTTTTTACTTCAGTTACCATGGTTACCTATTAAAAATAGGTTAACACTGTAGGTAATGCTACATAGTATGTCAGTAAAAAATTTCAAATTGATAGTACAAGTAGTTAAGGAGAAAAGTGCACTTACGTGTGAAAAAAGTTAGTTTTTCGCTAGAGCCAAAAAACAGTCACCGACACATTTTAACACTAAAACACTAACACTAAAACTCTCCTGCACCATAAGAAATAATTTTTTCTTTTTCTTTATCTTCCCTTTTTCTCTTGGTATTTCTCTTCTGCCTTCTTTTAATTTTATTTTGTGCTTTACTGACTTTTCTGGCTTCATAAACTCTCCTTAAGTCTATCTTTTTCAAACCTACAATACAATTTCTTCCAGCATCTTTACAAAGTTTTTCTAGAACTTGTACTTTTCCTAGAGCTCCTTCATTGTAAGTTATGATGGCATCCCATACACCAACTTTAAGAGTGGGAAGGCTGACAAAATTGTTCTTTGATATTCTAGTCCAAATTACATTATTTAGTGCTTCGTTACAATTTTGGGTACGGCCATGAATACATTTATTCAAAAGGTTCCGATCAGTGAGGTCTTTGTAAATGGGCTTGATGAGTTCCATTACAACTTTTGGGATACTGTTTTTGTGTGTATATTTTTCACCACTGGTTACCGCTCTTTGATATCCACACCAAGAGTCTTTACCTTTGGGACATAAAGCATGCTGCGGTTCGTCGTCCGAAGACAATTTATAAAAATATGTTGCCCATGTTGCTCTTTTCATTTTGTCAGCATCATCAGTGTTCTCTCTGATGGCTTTTCCAAAATAAACTTGTAAGCTGTCAATAATAGCATCAGTCAGTCTTCCTTTCCCACTCAAAGGTTTTCCATCAGACAGTTTCTTACCTCGCCACTTAGTTTTAAGTCTCCGTAACCTGGATCCCATCCGCTTTTGGACATGACCAACACATTCCAACTTGGTTACATCAACATCATCATATGGTTTTGCATCTACAACTGCTTGAAAAGCATTGCTGTCGCCGTCTCCAAGGTATTTCACATATCGCACCCCTCTACTGTTGGATCGTGCATACACTTCTCTTGCTGCCGTTACCTCCATCCCGCCACTTGATCCCTCATAATTACTACTACACGATTGTTGATGTTTATTTCCACTTTTTACCTTGCAAGTACAGTATTTTGACAAACAAACAGCATCCAGTACTTTGCCAGTGTCCATGCTAGTAACTGTGAAAACTCCATTGAGAGACTGGTGGCCCCTCTTCTGCCACGTTCCGTCAAAACACGCTGCAATGTCTTTGTCACCATCATTTTCTATTACTGCAGCACGAGCAGCACTCACCATTGTGTTTTCAGCAACTTCCTCAGTTGCCTTACTAATAACACTAGTATAGTTCTGGAATCTAGTTGGTGGTTGGGGCAGATCCATAACAGCACACAACACATCCGCTGCTGCTTTGCCTTTTCCAATTGAGCGATGGCCATAAACACATCGCATATTTATGTCATAAATATTCCTCTGTGTCCTTTTGCTAGTATAAAATGATTTCTCAAAACCACAACTTTTACAATATAAAACTAACTTCACAGCAAGGCCTTGTCTTTCACATGGTTTCTCAAATACTTCAATGCTCTGAAGCGCATCACATTCTATGCACTTTACTGACGACAAAAGGGTTTCGTTCAATAATTCTAAGTCTATGATAAAATTACCAAAGGTATTATGTTCTGGTAAGTAGTCACTCTTCATTCCACACATACTAACATATTTAACCCTTAACTACTATCCTGAATTTTGGGCACGTTTACGCTATTGTCGGGTCTTTTTTGACCCAATTGTATTTTTTATATTTTTTAACTATGTTCCATTAATTTGAAGGCTGTAACATGAGTCTATGTACCTTAACAAGTATAAATTATATTTATAAAAATAAAAAAATAAAAATTTTAATATATATAAAAAATGGAGACATAGCTTTGCTATAAAAAGTAAGGTTTTAATAAAAACAATGTATTACTTAAACATTTAAAATATTTTTATTTCAATAGTGTTTTATTAATATATAACGTGTATAAAAAGGGTTTTAACAAAAAAAAAAAAACCTCAACTAAATTATTTTTATAAGCAAAATTGGCAAACACCTAAAATGATAGTTCTGGAAAACTGAATTCAGCCATCAATACATTCATCACAAACCACTTTTGTCACAATGTGGGCTTTAAACACACATGTTGTGTACATTCGCCACAGACCGTACTCTGCTTGTTGTCATTAGTCGAAGGACAAATATGGCACCTCTTCTTCTTCTTGGGCTGATTACCTCCGGTGGTTTCAAGTGGTTCTCTTCTTGGGACTTCTTGGCCAATCACGTTTCCCATAATAATCCGTAGCGCTCTAAGCAGTCTTGGCTCTGCTAATCTTCGGGAAATATGACTCTTGATTAGTGACTTTCCCAGGGATATGAGGAAATCACGTCGCTGTATTTGACTGTTAGTCGGCTTTGTTGTAAACAATACATAGCTTTTAACGCCGGAAATGTTTACAATTGCGTAGAAAATTGCCATCGACCAGCGCCGAGTACGACGTTTGGAGTAGTCCATCAACGCCGCCTTTAGTTGAGTTATAAAACTCGATTATCTCTGGTTTGTTACTCTTTTCAACAGTTGAGGTGTGGTGCATTGATGAAACTAATAAAACTTATCTCCCTTTTTTAGGAACATACGATACTAAAGTTTTGTCCTTGGTGAAACAAAACTGTTGCCTTCATTATCTTGATTCGTGTACTTCATTACTTCTGGGATTTATTTTTTATTTTTATTTAGAGTACCAACGTATGTCAATCCATTGCGTTTCAGCTCATCAATTACCTCGATGGAACTGAACCAATTGTCCGCAGTTACATTTCGATTCGATTGTGCAACTGGGGGAATAAGGGACAGCACATTCCTTTTTGGTACTAAAAGTTTTCGTGGGTTTGGGGAGATGTCTTTTATGCAGTATATAAATGCGTTTAACAGATAATGTCTTTTGCTGTCACAGAGGAACTTAAACTTAGTCCGTACTTACTCGGCTTATTTTTCATGTACATGCGGAAACCGCAGCGACCACGAAACGGCACCAACATTTCATCGATTGTCTAGTTTTGGAAGGGTGTGAAATTTTATTGACAGTTTACTATAAATGTGGTATGCACGATTACCTTGCTCTTTTTTTCCTCACGTAGTT
>JAGFPH010000626.1:124807-147480 GCA_018207615.1 Philaenus spumarius | reverse complement strand
ACTGTTAAAAATAAAAAAATCACAATAAATTGGTAATAGTATTTTTTATTAAGGTTCTATAATGAGGGAGAAAGTATGTGTCAGTTTCCTGATACCGTTTATTTAAAGTGTCATCATCATTATTTTCCTATACATTAATATAAAAATGTGTAAAAATTTCAATATTATTTCTCTGGTACAAAAAACATCAGTAGAGAGTAAATAAATCATAAAGGCAATGCACTGTTATGCTAGTTTTTGTAAAAAAAAATAATAACAGATAGTCATTAAATTTACAAATTATTAATGATAAACAATATTTAAATATGGTTATTAATATAAGGTTAATGAAATCAGCATGTAGAGAATTGAAATAAGAAAAAAATGTCAATAAAATAATTTTGAAAAGACACTTTACTTGCAAATTCTTGTTTAAAATAAAATTAGAAGCTAGCTTTCAAATATAGATTTAAACAATTATTGAACTTTTCCTACATGGAAATGCAAGACTTTCTCTTTAATTTTACAGGCAATATAGACCTGGGTTTAAACATTGTACTACATCCTTACTTTCTAAACATCTTGCTGTAAATAAATATCATGTTTTTAATGCGAGAGATTTTCTTTTTCAGCAATTTCATTTAAGTTTACGTTGATATTAAATTTTCTTGTAATAATTTGTAATTTCTTAAGTTAGGTGGTTGAGAGGCTGGCTGGATGGTTCTAATCTCGTCCAAAAATGAATACAATAATTAATTTATTTTCTCTCTGCCTTGCTTTCTCTCTATCTCCCCCTTTTCTCTCTCTCCCCCCCCTCTCTCTCCCCCCTCTCCCCTCTCTCCTTCCCCCTCTCTCTCTATCTCTCCCCCCCACTCTCTCTCTCTAGAGTTAGAACATTTCACTTTGCGTCATAAAAAACTACAAGCTAAACTAAAAGCTACAAAGAACATTTTAATAACTGTGCCTTCCAATTCAGTAACTTTCTCTCGACATTGTTAGTGCAAATCTTTTAGTCGCGTAGCAACTTGACTGTCGCAACATTAATCATACCACTTTCTGCCATACAAGATTAACGACTTGACTTACTTCACAACACCGAGACAACAAACAATTCATATCCGCAGTACCTTTTCGAAATTAAGGAAAGAAGGCTTTACAATGAAAATATTGGATGAAATACAACATCAGCTATTCTGACGGTTCACAGGTTGAAAAATAGGTTTGCTGCTAAGTATGATGTATAGTAGTCCAGTAGCTTTGTGTATTGTGTGTAAACAAATTACAAGTATAATACATAGGCCTATATCAACTTCATTTCATATTTCTATGTTTACTAACATTTTATACTTTTAAGTCAAACAGCAGTGGCATTATTGGCGTAAACTACAATATACATATTGTTGTTATTACGGAGACGTCGAGTACATTAAGTACAAATGATATGCAAATATTTTCCAACTTAATTCAATCGTGATACTTCAATTAATTTTTGTTTTGGTTTTCATCTATTTTGTTTAATAAATGATGAGTTGAATTTTGATTTCTTTATATTTAACCTATCATATTCATGTAAGATTTTTCATTTCTGGAAAAACAAATTATGATAAATGATATTTTTCCATTTTTACATTTGGCTTTTATCACGAGTATTGTTTGTGAGGCAAACATAAATGTGGTAGTAAAATCAGTACTGTTGTAACACATGCAATCCGTAACAATAAAAACTTCCATTCTCAACTTTAAGTTAATCCAGATGGTACAGATACTATAAACTGGTATTGATTTATTTCTAAAATAAATTCAGTTAAAAATGAAGCCATATTGTTGAAACTGTTTTTGTTCTTACTTCAACTACGTCTTCTTGTTCTTGTAGGTCTGAATTTAGTTACGGGTATAGTTTGAGTGCTTTCGAAAATTTCAAAATAAACATAAAACTATATTTCATTACTCGTCCTACTTTCTTGATCACAATATTAAGTTATCTGTATATTTGATCGTTTACCTTTTTGTGATCTGAAGCGTCCTGTGTAGATTGAAGTCAGAGGTTTCGACTTCACAAAGTCATTATCAAGTCACACTTAACACATTTTTTACACACGACACATGACATTGAACACCACAGAATTCACACAATGTACTGAGGTTAAATAGTTTGCCAAACAATATAACTTGCTGGTGCATCTTCGCATACGAATATGATATTCGAAGATTTTAACTGTATTGTTCTTGATTATTTTAACACATTATTAAAGTACGGCAAGTATTATGAGATATTCCCTTAAATATCTAAAGAGGTTGTTAAACTTTAGAAACGTGCCAATGCAACGTGAAGGAAACAAGGTAAATTTATTTTACTAGCGAAACCTTCATAAATCTTTAATTTTGTTTAAAATTATGTTAGTTTTTTGTGTTCCGTAACTTAAAAGAAAGCTTACAAGATCATGCCGTGTTTGTAAAAGTTGGTGTTTGCAAATAACAGATAAATAAAATAGTTATAAGGTATGCTAACCCGCTCTTACTCCAATAATCAGAACTAAAAAAATACATTCAACATAGTTTTCTATGTCAATTCATGAAAGTCTACATATTTCACATGTCTACCTTGAACCTTTGCATGTTAATTGTGGCCGATACAAGATGGCAAACGAATTTTCAAGCCTATAAAAACTATAGTTTGTTCTGCTCTAACTGCCTCACATTTTAACGCAACATGAAGTATATTACAATACTTCAAAATTATGATAGTAGCCTTAATAGGCTATAGCCTTAAAAATATTGAATTAAAATTTATTTTATATTAAATTAAAAATGACCTTATAACTTTTTTCCTAGAAACAGCACAGTTTTTCATACTCAAAAAGTTTCTTTATACTATAGGTCACAACAAAAAGTATGATTTAAATTGATTACAAAACTAATAAGTTTTTCGAAATAAAAAAAAAACTCAAAAACGATGTAAAAAACAAAATGTTTAGTTTAAAAGTGCAAAAAAGTGCGTGAAAAAACCCCCGTACTTTTTCTTCGGGGTCAGCTAGTATTTTTTAACTTGTATTAACTTTTATAAACTTGTATTGTTAACAATAGCAATGTTATTGATTAGGTTACAACAAACTGTCCAAAAAGTAAGACAGACATTTTACAAAACTGTTTTACAATACCTTTCAACGTTAAAACAAAACCTTGAAATAAGTATATAAAAGGAAAAAAGAATAATTATCTTAATTGATTTTTTGATGTTATCATTTACAAACCGTGATTGGAACATATTATTCCCAATATAGATTTATTTATAGTCCCAGTCTCTGTTGTTTCGTGCTAACAGCAAGAGGCCAATTATATTTTATTTGCCATATAGATTTAAACATTTCTATTTCCAGCTTTTCATTAAATTACAGATAAAACATTACAAAAACAATTTCTTTCTGAACAAACAATAATCCACCTCAGATTAAGATAATACTTGTCAATATTATTTGAAGTTACGTGCAAAGAACAATAAATATTTATTTATTTAATTGCCTCGTTAACACCGGGAAGAGGAAAGAAATTCCATTTATTTTATCTGATTTAATTAAAGCATAAGACATAAAATGTATATTTTGGTAACACAAGTTGATTGATTGTATACAATTGTATATTGTTTCTACTTTACGAAATTACAATAAAAGTTATATTTTAATATAATTATAACGTTTAACTATAGGCCAGTCGGTAGGGGTAATTTTATACCAAAAGTTCCAGTAATTTACAATACGGCTGATTTTTTTTTATAAGTACATTAAAGTATGTAGATTAACATAAAAAAAAGTTTACCAGTCTATCGATTTCCCAAAGTCGAAAAAAAATCGATTATCATTTTTTTTTTTTTTTGTCGATTATTCTTAATATTTCGAGCTGGAATAAAGATAGAGGCAAATAAAATATACCACCGTGTAGGGGAGGTAATTTTAAATAAAAAAGGTCATATGTATTTATTTCCTCCGAGCAATGGTTTGTCTGGAAAAAAATCGATAACGCAGGTATGTATTTTTGCAGCAGGGGAAATCACTAAAAGTTGAAATCTCATTCATATATGAAGCGTTGGCTCATTCTAAATTGGCTGAATTTTAATATATCGAATTAAAACTTGACATAAGAGTTAAAATATGTATTTTAAACATTTATGCTGAGTCTCAGCTTGTTATCTTGAAAATGACCCGATCTCTAGCCACTTGACTTATCAATGGGTTTCTCGATTTTAGGAGTACCGGACCCACGAACTAATTTCAATGTACTACTGGCGTCCAACAGACTAAAACATATGTAGTGCATGCTCTGAAGTATGAAATACATGTTTAAAGTAATACAAATGAAGTCACTATACTGCTAAAAATAATAATTTGGTTTGATAGGATTAATCATTTTCAATCTACCAAACCTTTTGAACACTCAAACTATGGAATCAAAGTTGGATGTAAAAATAAGACGCTACTAAAATGTATTACGAATCAACATAATTTCAGATTTAATATGCCCGCGTTTTGTATGTTTGGTAAAAATTTTAACCTCTTAATATATGCTGGATGCTTACTTAAAATATTTTGACACTTGAAGGTTTTTTTTTCTGAAATATGACAATATTTTACATCCATGTAAATGCTGTGAAATCTGGCATTATCTTGAATTATCGGTAGGACATGTAATATATGGTATTTAAATTACGATTGTTTATTGAAGGGTGTTTTTAACAATTCAACTAGTATAACATTGGATAGTTTGAATGATCGATGCAATGCTAGCAACCAGGTGATAATTTTACACTAGGTAATATAACTTGTTACTACAATATTTCCTGACATTGTACGAGATATACAAAAAGAAAATTTAGTTACATTTACGTCACTAACAAATTTAGCTTGTTGCTAACTATAATAATGAGGAGTATTCGTAAAGTAAGTACCGTTTCTTTCTAGCGTCGGTGTTCCGCGCATGCGCGCTAGTCTTCCTTGTTCACTGGCTCTCAACTGACGCCTTTTTTCTTCTTGTTTTCATTGTATTTTCAGTTTGCTGTGCATTTTTTTAATGTTTAAGACAATTATCATCGCTTACTTTATCATAAGGTGTGTTCTCGATGGGTACCAAAAATTTTCACTGATGTTCACAAAACCAATCGACTTGGTAGCGCTTTGACATTTCTTACACGGTGCAGTGAAGAGGAAGAGGACTTTTTAAACCAAATTGTGACAGGTGATGAAACTTGGATTCGTCATGGCACACCAGAATCCAATGGCGTGACACACTCAATCTCCAAAAAACAAAAGTTCAAAACGACAATGTCAAGACAATAAATCATGTGCACCGTGTTCTGGGATAGGAAAGTGGTTTTGCTTACTGCATTTCTTCCCAGAGCTGAAACCATTAATGCGCCACGATATTGTGAAACTTTGAGGGAACTACGGCGTGCAATTCAAAACAAACTAGAGGAATGCTCAGTAAAGGAATTGTGTTGCTCCGTGACAATGCTCGGCCCCAGACTGCTGGTGACTCTCAAACAGTAATTCGACAGTTTCGTCGGGAGCAGTTCGATTTCCGCCGTACAGCCCGGACTTGGCGCCGTGCGACTACCACTTACCCCTGCACTTGAAACGCGAGCCAGGCGGCAAGCACTTTGGATTTGACGATGAGATGAAAAATGCTGTGGAGTCTTGGCTATCGTCACTGACGGGAAGTTTCAATGAAGAAGGTATAGAAAAGCTGGTCACCTGCTACCACAAGTGTTTGAACATTGGTGGAAACTATGTAGAAAAATAGTGTAAGGTATGCTCTTTCATGTCAAAATAAAATTGGCTTGAAAAATATAGTTTTACTAGTTTTTTTTTTCTTTCAAAACGGTACTTTACGAATGAGCCTAGTGTTATCAAATATGGTCACATTTTTGCGACTAACATTGATATTTCATGTTTATTGTGAACTTAGTTTAAAACAGAATAAGATTTATAACCCACTAAGAAAGTGGAGGGTCTTCCTTTATCATTCTCCCGCCACTTCATCGCCGTTGATGTCCAGAATCTCGACATTTATTTTATATCTACATTAGTTTCTTTAAGAACACCACTTCGTTTAAAGTTGTGATTAATCAAGGCCTAACCTTGCCTATCTTAGTTAAGTATTTACAACTGATCAATTAGAATTAATCAACATTGAGACAATTCAGGCCTTCTCTTATTGTTCAAGTAAGATAAATTATGTTGTATGCCTACACTATTAATGTGACTGGCTAAGCCTTACACAATTAACAGGATATTACCAGGAGTATTGATTATAAAATGATACCCTGAGAAGTCAGTAGACGTTTTAATATATCAGTAAATTACATTTATATTCAAATAACAGTGACAGCTGCGTGCTATGGACGATAACTCTCTTTCTTCCTACGTACTATTAAACATTAAATAAGATTGTCGTAAAACAGAACAACTAGGCCAAAGTCATGATGAGTTTTCTTTTTTAATACTAATATGATTAATCATTACCTTACAACTAAATAATATGCAATGATTAAATTAAATTATTAAGTTTAAGTGAAATTCTAAACACAAAAATAACCAAAATATTAAAAATCAAAACCGCTTCAAAGTATGAAAACAAAATGTAAGTGATAAATAATAGACTACATGGAAGTTTAGAGTAAACAGCCAGTTATTGTATCCACACTGAACTATCACCTGGGCTGGTTCAATCACCTGAGCTATATATTTCTAATAGGTTCTACTTTAAACTAATAATTTGTTTGATAGAATAAACTTTGAACACAAAATCTCAAACCAAACACGGTTAGGTTAGATAGTTTGACTACTACAGCTCTTACATTGCTGAAGATGGCGATTTTGTCGTTGAACGTTTGAGTTAGTAATCGTATTAGTTGTGAGATTTTGTGTTCAAAGTTTATTCTATCAAGTAGGTATATCTTCTCACAAGTATAGGTCAATATTTATTCATAATAATTTCTTTCACAAACTATTTACAGGCCTAAACTGTATTTAAATTATTTGCAAAATTCTTGATTTTCAACTTGAAACCATACTCTTTATTGATAAATAATTAATTCAGCAGGCAGTTCATAGTTTTCACTTAATTTTATTTACTAGTTCAAATTATATATGTGGATAGTTTGATTATCCCTCTTCTTGTTCATTTAACTGTGTTAATGATTCGATCATTATCCTCTCTAATAAGTATTTCTCAGGTTGGGTAAGCTGGCTACACGAGGTTGGGGTCTTCAAAGAAGTAAATCACGTTCAAATTTGACTTAAATAATATGTTGATTATTAATTACGTTCGAATGAATTAAAACACAAGATAGGTATTTAAATATGAGTTTAATGCAAAAAACCCATAATGTTTTTGAATTGATATCTCTTAATTGTATAGTATAATTTGTATGAAATTTTTTATCTAACTTGTGATATAGATATAGGCACAAAAAGATATATGCTATAAATTCGTTATGAGTTTGTGCTTTCCGATAAGGATATTATACAAAATGGGTTTTTTTTTAGTTATTGAGCTGTTTGCAAGTGAAGCACGCATATGAATACAGTTTTGAACACGTATTTGTAAAATATCCTTAAGATTTCTTAAGCTTCTAAATACCTAGATTCAAATAAAGTCAAAGTTAATTGGTTCTAGTTTGTTTTGTACGTTACGTTGAACAAGTTAAACTCTAAAAATCTAAATTCTGGAAATCTCACCCAAGCAAACTTTTAGCACCAAAACAACAATCTATCTTTCTTTGGATATTTAGAACAGCGTAATCCACCATAAATCAGTAGGTAATTGTTCTAAAACAGTTTTCATACAATTAATTAATATTAATCCGCCTAAATTGACTTCCTACGTTCATCAATCAAGCTGTCAGACAGTGAGAGATCGATGTTTGGTGATTTTTGACCTCATGGAAATATACCTCACACACACCCCTTCTGCAACCCTTATGTTATTAAAACTTGTAAAAGTTGTAAAAACTTAAACTTGTGTGTGTATTTTTCACGAACATAATCCTATATATTAAACACAAAATTAAAAATCTTCCTGAAGAACGCGTGAGACTTACACTGGACCGATTTACGCGCGGGTAGTGTCGAATGAAAGGAAATAACCTCTATATTTGCACATTTTACCTTAGATTTTGGTATCTGGTCAGTAACCATTTAAAAAACAAGATTAAAAGTTTTCTTATGGCAAATTAACAGGGGTAAAATTTCAACTTTGCACTTCTTTGACGAGCTCACTTGAGGTTTCCACTGAACCGTTTTACACGCGGTTTGTTTTAAATGAAAGATAGTTAATTCTATATTTGCACAATTTACTTACATTTTTGAAATAATTTCATTTAGAATATAATAAAAGAACTTTTTAAAACGTATTTTATCATCATTTTAGGTTTCCCTAACAAGCTGATTATTTAAAACACGTGATTGTGCATTTAAGAACAGATAAAATTGTAGCAAAAGGAATCAGCTGGCTTAGAGAAATTCATTAGTGTCAAGTATCTTTCAACTATGCATCGCATATACTGTATTGCATTTACCGAATTCGATTCTGGCTGACCTAAAGAAGAAGATAATATTTTGTCTTATGTCTTACAATTATTACATTATTATTTTGTATTTTCTTTCAAGTTACAACTGTGTATATGTAGATATGTAAATGTTTGCTTTTTATTTCTTATCATATCTATTATAATTATTATAAAGAGGTCAAATTTGTTTGTTTGTTTGTATGTAGGGGGTAACCTCTGGAACTACTGAACCGATTGAAAAAATAATTTTACTAAGCTACGCTATCCCTGAGAAACATAAGCTATAATTTATTTTGATAAAAACATTTTTTATTTCAATATTTGTTAATTATTCGGAAAAAAATCTTAGGTTAGGCCTATACTGATAAAATAACACATGTATTTACATGTATTACAATAGCAACCAATTGAATAAAATTACAGATAAAACAGCTGTTTGCTCCAATATTTCTATTAACAGCTGATTTCAAACTTTGAAGCAATTATTTTTGTATTTCTAACTTCTAGGTTAGGTTTTTAATGTGTAGACCTGAAACATGCTGGTTCTTTTAACCTTTATTAATTGTAAATGCTATTATAAAATATACGAAATAATTTGATTGGAACATTTAACATTATTTACCATCTTAGCTTTGGGGTTATTATTAATCCTACACCTTTATTATAAAAAAAAACAACATGATCATGTGTATAGAAGGTTCCAACGGGGTTGGCGTGCGGGGCACGCAGGGGTTTCCCCTAGTTATTTATAACAACAAGAACTATATTTTTAAGTATTCGTAAATATAATTTAACATTTAATCAAAGATATTTGTTCTTTAAAATACATAGATCTGCTAATGGAAGATTTTCAGTGTTAGTAAAGTGATCAGCTGTTTATTCTGTAATAGTCTATGTATTTAAACTGGAACATAGTCTATTCCTCAAGGTTATTTTAATTATCAGCTGATTTCACACTTTGGAATCATTTGTATAAATAATTTTCAAGCTACATTTTTGTTTAGGAGTAGGACCCTTTCAGTGCCAAAGTCCTGTTTAACCGGACGTTTCAAAACATGCAAGAAGTGCCAACGTCTGCTTGGACAGGACGTTTGAAAATATGCGAGAAATGCCAAAGTCCGATTGCGCCGGACTAATTTGTTATTTTTGTTTGATGTGCTAAATATTTTTGAAATATCAGATTTTTTTAAAGTTATTTACTACTAATACTAGAGTTTCAGAAAAAAACATTAAAACGTACTTATTTCAAAAAAGTAGTGTAACTTCTTATTTATCAAGATATTGGGCTAAAATTTTGGACACAAGTATAGAACAAAATGTGTCTTAAAGTGATGGGTAAGTTTTCAAGTGATATATTTTTTTCTTCTTTTGTTT
Organism: Philaenus spumarius; assembly: GCA_018207615.1. Lineage (NCBI taxonomy): Eukaryota > Metazoa > Arthropoda > Insecta > Hemiptera > Aphrophoridae > Philaenus > Philaenus spumarius. The sequence continues at coordinate 137,567 of JAGFPH010000626.1, read as the reverse complement.
ATTTTATCAATTTTTTTTGTAAAGTTAAGCAATTTTATTTTTCTAATTTTTTTTGTCTGTTATGTGTTTAGAGTAGTAGATATTATTAATAGATCTATTACAAGAAAAACAAAGCAAAAATCATGATTATATCTTATCAAGTAACAAAAATACAGCTTTTTTATGAAACCCTTACAAATTTCGCTAAAAACACGTCAGCACATTATGGGAGAAAATGCCTGGCACTTTTGGGTAGTACATGCAAAAAAATGACTAGCACTGAAAGGGTTGACAAAATCTTGTAATTTAGCCAGAAAAACGTCTTGTGGTTTACTACTTTACAGAAAAACGTCAGCAAAGAATGTACAACAAACTATGTGTTATAAGTCTGAATGATTAATGACTAAAGTCTTAAAATATCGCTAACCGTTGGGATGCACAAATATTACAAGCTTCGTTGAATGAACTACATACTTTGCTACATCGGTAAACCTGACCTAATAAATTTGTCATAATTATATGCTTCACTTAGTGGAACTGATCCAATTGATCCGTCCATTGAATCTAAAATATCCATAATGCGTGGATTTTAATATTTAGTGCGTTTTTGAACTTCGTTAAATATTTTTTAAATTATAAAATTAATCATTATAATATCCTAACTTTGTCTTCAAAACTTTTGTTGTTGTTTTTTTTAAATGAAACGTTTACAATTCATATTGTATGGCAAGCAGCATTATAGTATGAATATTAAAAATATAATGTAAAGTATGTAAATAATTTTGAGTAGTAAAAATAATAAAATATATTGATACATAGGCACTTTCAGAAACGCAGAAAATAGACGAAACAGAATGCAGACATACTATTAACTTAAAATTTATGTGTAAACTATTTAGAACTGACATTTTATAATATACAGGTTTAATAGACTTCCGTGGAGATCCATGTACAGCAAGCAAAATAATTGCTTCAGTAACGTTTTTTCGAACTCCCAATTTCTTCACAAAAATAGTCCATAACATTTAAATTTTTTCTTTACCATTTTGAAACAACTTTTGGTATGACCAAACTTTAGATAAAAAATTGTTTGACGGCACAAGATATGTATTTATTACCTAATTAAACTTTTCAGATTATAGGTTTTTCAATTTATTTACATTCTGTACTATTTAATGTTTGAGAACTTTAGTTGAACAGATATTTAGTAAAATTTTGCTTTCTGACTGGAAATAGTTAAATTTTAAACTATTTTTTTTTAACCAAAGTTATTTTTACGCTAAATGTTTACCCCTACTTGTATACAAATTGAAGAATGATGTAACACTCATTCTATGTTTTCATTTCAAAACTATACAATAGTTTCCTTTAGTGTCACTGGAATTTAAAAAAAACATTTGTCCTAGATCCTCCAGGTGCGGAATAAAATGGTATATCCGTTGGACGTAACATTTTGTTCTTCCAAGCAAACGGTGTTGTATAAGCAATAACATACATTGTGGCTGCACTTTTTCCACGTCAAAACATGTAAAACATTCATAACCGTGAACTCTAGATGGCATCGACAACATTTCCTACCCTTATTTGTAATAGATATCATTCTACATTTATATAAATGATAAAAATGTGGCAATACATTATTATGTACTGCGATTATAAACTTTATAAATAAATATAGACAATATTTAGAGAAGATTTGGATTTTTTCCTTCAATTAAAATAAAATAGTGACGGGAAAGGATAAATGGAAAACGCACCAAATGCTTACAAAAATCTGGATTTTTGTCTAAAATTTGTAGAAATTTTTTTTTAAACTGGTTTAGAAAATAAATCAAATGTTTATAAGATTAAATCAAACTACAATAGTCGAAAACATTTAGTTATTGAAACGACAATTCAATCCTAAAATATTATTCAAGAATCAAGACTTGTTTCTAAAAAACATATACAGACATTTTCTTAAACGTTTAAAATTAAACATTGCATTTGCGTATTTATTTCTAATTATTGAGTGTTGAGTACCTAGTTATAACACCATAATCTATGAAGAAGATATATTTATATTCAAAAGATAGAGACGCAAATATTTATGTATTTATTTGTCTGGTAACTTCCTTGCTACAAGGCCCAGTAAGGCTGATGTGGCCGTTAAAAAGAAAACTTTTCTTACAATCAACTTGAATCACAAACAATATATATAAGGTTACTTATTCAATATGAGTCATAGAAGAAACCAACATGAAATATTTACAACAAATAGCTAGATAGTACTTAGGTCTTTAATTGATATTGAACTTTATATCTAAAACCAATACTTTATGCCAATAATTATGCCTTTATACCGGAAACGTTAGACAAATACACCTGTTAGTCAAATATTTAAACAGTGTACACAAGAAAATAGGATTCCCTCTTGAAACTCAGATCAACAACGGAATAAACTTTCTGGACCTTACAATAACGAACATTGAACATAAACATCATTTCAAAGTCTATTGAAAGCCAACCCAAACAGACAATACAATCCACAGTAAGTCCAACCATCCAATGTCACATAAAATATCAACTTTTACCCATATGATACACAGACTAAGGAATATACTGATGGCACCTCATGATTACACGTCAGAATTGAATACAATAAAATACAGAGCTTCAATAAACGGTTATCAACCGGTAATAATTAATACAATTTTGAAAAAACCAAAGTAGCCACAACCACAAGGTAAAAGACCCAGAAAAAAATATATGTATCTATGAAATTCAGCAACACCTTCAAATCTCAAATAGAACAAACTCTAGGTGCTTATAAAGTAGCCTACAAAAAACTCAGGCGGTTTAAAATTAATATTACAAAATACACGCCTAAACAATAGTGCAACCCCGTACAATAACAATGGAATATAAAAATTAAATTGCTGCGAATGTTCCAAATTCTACGGGTCGCCGGAATACTACCCCCCGGAAAACTACCCCCCCAAGCAGGTTCCTACGTCATTTTGACGTCAGAGATCGGGGTAGCAGTTTTCCAGTCACGCACATTCAAGTTTCGATGCATTTGTATTATCACTTTATATAATTAGAATTTAAAAAAAACTAGAGGACTAACCTAAACTGTTTAGTCACAGTATGTTTCGGATAACAGTATAATTGTAGGAACCTGCTTGGGGGGGTAGTTTTCCGGGGGGTAGTATCCGGCGACCCGCTTTTGCTAGGGGGCGTAGTATTCCAGTCGCGGACACGGCTCCCATATTGGTTAGTTGGCAGATTTCGTGACGTCACGTTTCACCTGAGGGGGTAGTTTTCCGGGGGGTAGAATTCCGCATCCCCAATTCTACGAAGGACAAACTGGTAGATCTTCAAGACACAGATACAAATAGTACCTAAAAAAACTAAAAATAAACCAGACTTCTACATACGCGCAACACCTGATAAACTCGATCCATTGTTACAGAATAATGAAGAAAAGAATGGAAATTCTGCATACAAATAAGAAAAGCCGGGAAATGGATGCTGTTGAAGAATATTACATATTTAAATTTGTTTTACACTGATACTGAAAACATACTTAACGACAAACTACAATTTAAATCAAACTTGTTATACAACAATATTTTGAAATTGGAACAGAGTGGACGGGATAGGCAACCAGTGTGACATAATTGGTAAAATAAGATTAGGCCTCAGTACAAGTACAGACCGCAACGGTAACGGTATTACTGCGGAGAATGACTGTACGCTAAATGAATAATTTGGCGACCACCAGAAGGTGCAAAAGATTTTACAGTTAGTTATAATCGTGTTTTTGTTTTTGTGTCATGTGTGGTGTGTAAACTGGAAGGGGAAGACTTTGAAAATAGCCCTTGAGAGGCTGAAACTGCAGTCAGTGTATATTGACTAGACCACTGAAGGTAATCAATTTAAAATTATTATTTTTAACAATTGATCCAGGTAGCAGGATTCATAATGAACATAAACATATTATCTCTTTTTCTTTCTCTCTCTCTCTCTCTCTCTCTCTCTATCACACACATACCATTCATACCTCTTTTTCCAGTCAGATCTGTGGTTTCAAATTGTCTAGGGGATTATTTCCAGCAATTGCTTCTTTTCAAATTCTCCTAAGTTTTAGGCACACCGAAGCAGCTTGGTCCAAATATAGGGTGGTCTAAGTTTATTATACAACACAACCCACTCCCTGCCGTATCTCCTCTGTGAATTCCAGGGTCCTCGGACACGTCAAAATCAAAATATGTATTGATGATACTTCTTCAGCGCAAAGAACACATCGTCCTCTATCTACGAAGTCACCGCCCATAGTTGCCATAACCCTATCTTATGCCATAGCATTATCTTGTCCCTTCTGTCAAGGTTATGTAAATATTTGATCGTTTAAAAAAAGTTCTAACGATTTTGTAGTTTGTGTTTCCTCCCATATTATTGGAATTCGATATCTTTTACTTTCCTTTTTATAATTTTCCCTAAATTTTTATGTTCTATTGTTCCATCTAAAACCCCAGTTAGGAGTAATTTATTCATTGTATTTTTTAAATTTGTTAATCCAAAATTGTATTATTTGCCGTATTACTTTGAAAATCAAAACACTTCAGAACCAGTTCCCCTTCTCTCCCCCTCATCAATTTTTAAAAATATTCCCCACACCTTGCCAAAACGTTTCCCCGCATTGAATCTAGCCCTAATTGGCATGCGATTCCCGCAACTGCCGCACTGTTTAGCCCGAGAATTCGTCTTCCAAACATTGCTGTTACGCTCGCCATGTTATTTATTTTACTATCACTGCCCCAAATTTCCACCCCGTTTAGAATTTTTGTTAACACTATGACACTATGACCTTAAAGATATTGACTAAATTTGTTTAATTAATATTGGGAGCTTTCTTTAGTAAATTTTGTATCCTTGCCAGAGCTATTTTTCCCTTACTAAATGCTTTCCGATTATGATTATTCCATTTTCCCGATCTACTTAACTCAAAAACTAAATATCTTGTTGATTTAGACACCAAACATTTTTATTACTCAAGCGAGATAAAAACAAGCCAGTTCTCAAACGAGGACACATTACAAAAACAAGAAAACTGACTCAAAATGTGGGCAGAGGGATAAGTGAAAATATTAAAGGAAAAAGGTTTGTAAGTTGTATACAAAAATTAATAACGTAACGCGTTTAAGGAAAACATCCAGGACCGGAATAAATTAGCAAACATGTTACAACATGATCTAAAATAAATGATGATGTCTGAAAATGAACGAAACCAGTTATAACATCTTCGAAACAGTTTATTAAAGACATAAAACCAAAGATGTCTAAATATGAGCATAGATTGCAAGGTCTGTTCCCAGATTACAAGGGCATTGTAATAGTGAGTGATAACGAAATGGTCCTCTTTACAATAAGTTCCTAACTGGGTACAGTTATGCTTACAAAATATAATCCTGTAGGCAATTTCTGTGATAATGTCTTACCCATGCAACCATATAGCGGGTAAATTGCATTTCTCTCAAGTATTATAATATGTAAATACATACTTTGCTAATTTTCTATGTGATTAAATATATATAGAGTGTATTATAGTCGTGCTTAATTTATTGTCGTGTTATAATAAAGAAATAATCAGTTTTATTTTTAATCAGAAAACATGCAATTTAACCTTCGTGGAATAAGTTATTTGATGACATAATATTACATACTCTTGAATAATGTAGCTAACCACCAATAATTACATGCCTAGTTAGTGACTTATTCATTTTATGATTTAATTTTCTGTCTTTTGCCTTGCTGGTATTAATTATATACATGAAGCTTCGAAATATTTCGCGTATATTCGAAAGCTTATTCTAGTCCAAAAACAAAATAAACATTTAAAATAACGAAAATACTGAAAAGTGCTTTTTTTCGGTACAACGGCCGTTTAATACTTTCGAAAATAACACACAAATATTCTTTGCTCTGTAGTGCTCACATGGATTGAACCAGTTATTTCAAATTCCATCACCAAATCTGCTGATCTATAAACGTCCCTGAGTTTCTAGTTTGTTCTTCGCCGAAGTCTAGAGACGGTCCCGAATAATTATTGGAGTACTTTTCTCTAACTGACGCCTAATCGTTTTACAATCTCTTTTATGAGACACCAAGTTAGACTACAGCCAAATATACAATACTTTTCCTGATCATTTTTTAATACATAAGGAATGCAAATTTAACAACCTGCCTAATTTTATAGCGATATAAGCAGAATGTGACGCTCGTTCTTACCACATTTCTGCCTGGTCACGTATTATGTTTTCTTGGTTTCGTTTATCGAATTCCTCATCCCAATTCTTCGAAGGTAATGAATATTACGCAAACTATTTTGGTTTTAATTCATCTTTGTGTTAAAGACAGTTACCAAAATTAAGCTTCTATTTTTGTTTTATTGACCGAGCGAAGCGAGGTCTCCGTTTTAACTCGACCGTTCGGCATTTCGTCTGTGTGTCTGTATGTCTGTGTGTCTGTGTGACTGTCTCACGATTACGGCCAAACGCCTTGACCGATTTTGATGATTTTTTGCATGAATGTTCCTTATTCCTAGGCCGAGCCATGTGTGTATAAGGTTTTTTCCATTTTTTATTTTTAACCCCTTTAATAAAATAAAAATGGCGGCCGCACCGTTTCTCTCAGTGTAAGCTTTTTTCCAAAGCTAGTTTGTGGCTTAACCGTAAGTGGAATTTAAAAACTAATGACATTTTCTAGTAGCAAATTTGATATTCGACAAAATTTTATCCTTGATTTTTTTCCGTATCTCTAACGGTAAGCTCACAAAATGGCCGTAAACTTCAAATTTGTTAAAAATCGTCCAAGTTTTTGTATTTCAACCCTGTTTTTATACGTTTATTCTAAACCAATTCAAAAGTGTTGCACAGCTTTTTTGTAGATAAAGATTCAAAGAATTCATATATGCCAGTAAAAAAATGATTGAAGTAAAATTAACAAAGTTATTAGATCAAGAAACATTTATTAGTTATTAGCATGTTCAGTAACGAAAGGAAAAAGTTCAACTTTAGGCCTACATAAAAAGTAGTAAACGTTATTGTATTTTTTTTCATAAATGTAAAAACGTTTCGTAATTTAGTTCTATTATATAAAAATATTTATCAATTTCAAATTTCTTGTTTTGAAAACACCAGTTTTTATGTTCCTACTACAAGACTGCTAACAAAACTAGGGTTGTTTTGAATAGTAATTTAGGAATATATCCTTTGCAAAAAATGGCATATAATAATAAGAAGGTGTAAGGGATAAGAAAATGTAGAGAATAAATCAAAGAATTAAACTGAATACTTGTAAATTTCATAAAAGTATTTGACTTAGCTTTACTTGAATTACAAAATGAGATGAAACAAATGAAACCTCTCGGCAATAAAGGACATACAAAAAATGACCGTTGGACACCGTGGGAAGTGTTTGTACATGGGTTGAGAATAAAGTTGAGATCACTATTACGACGTTTTAACATCGTTTGTTTTCATTATTTCTATTATTGGAATATGATATGGAAGTTATGGAACTGTAAATACATTGTTAAGTTTTAGTCATATAAGTATGTAAGTATTAATTATATGTTTTCCCTCTATAACTTGATATTTTTAGCTATCTTACGCATTATTAACCTAAATAAAACACAATGCCTCTAAAAGAAAATCTTTAGCAGTTAAAGATCAAGAAAATAAAAAAACGAGAACTAGAAATCACGGAATCGCGGGAATTGTAAAATAATGTTTCGCTGGCTAAACCTTGTGCTTACTTCCTTACTTTCACACTATTTTTAACCTAAGCTCAAAACCACATTTGTTATTTTAACGAGCGAGGTCTACTGTTCACAGAACTACTAGTATTAATTGGTTACTCTCAAAGAAGGCTATAGGTACGGGTAATATGATATTTTGCCCACACGTTATTTTTATTATAAACGTGATGGTGAAAAAAGTTTACCAATGTCCATCTTCCGGAAGGGGCTTTGAATACGGTTCAAAAACACGGGGTTTTTGCTTTAGCGGGTAACTTTTTTAATTAACATTAAATGGGAAAGTTGGAGCTTAAGAAAGTACTTTATTTTTAAGCCCTATGTGCAATTTTGAGGGGTTTATATTCCGTGTTATAAAAAAATAAAAAGCACTCCAAAAATTAAAAATTATGCTAGAAAATATAGAAGAGAGTCTTTAGTTAGTGTAAACGATAGTTAGTTCTTTAAAGTCTTTAGTTAGTACTTCCCTTCACTTGGAAGCGGACATTTTATAATCATACTTATTTTTAGGCTTTGGTGTTCATAGAAGTTTTTTACTGCAAAAATAATCAGTTTGTAATCTCTTTTAACCTAGTTTTGTTCAGCAAGCAAGAGAAACATATTTTTTATTTGTATAAATTTATTGAAAAATGCGTTTGGCTCAAATGCTCTTTTGAATATTTCTCTCTCCATTAGTTATTTTTTTCACGATATGTCAATCTAAATCTTTCTCCTCACTTTTGAAACTATGCCATGTGTTTCGTTTTTCAAAACCTATTTTTTATTTTTTTACAGTATGAACCTGAATGGTCATCATACGTTATGTGCCAAAATAAACAGTACTTAAATTAAAACAGCTGTGATTGGTTTTTAGAACAGCTGATTGCATTGTTTATTGTTGCCAGGCCATGTTGCTTGAATTATCTTAGTTGAGGCTAGATACTACTCTAATGGTACTTAACATTCCAGAGAAATATTTTATTATAGAGCCTTTTTTTCGCATAAACGAAACAGGTTGTTCCGGTAGTCCTAGTTTGACGTGAACTGCTGTAGAGTTTCGAAGACGATTCACAAACAGCCGCCGTCAAGTAATGCTGTAATGAGAAGTGTTGCTGACAATTTCCGTCGTAAGGGTAGTATGTTTTCATTCATCATAAAGGGTGTATTGTCCTCCAAAAAACGGCCAATACGAATGAAATCCAGGCCAGACTTCTTTGGAAAGTCCTTTAGTCTCGTAAAAGAAGTTTTTACCAGACATCTTCGAACAATAATAATAGGTTATGTCTTCGAATAGAATGTTTGACAGCCTTGATTGACTCTCGTATAAAATACAAACTTGTTACAATTAAATGTATTAAAATATACAGACTAGTTAATTGGGCACCAATGTCAGCAATGAACTATGAAAAAACTAGGTTTCTAAAAAATTTGTGGTTTTCAGACGAAAGTCATGTATAGCTAAATACTTTCATCAACAAGCAAAGAACGCGTTTTATGGATTTCAATTTTATGGAAATGTAATAGAGAAGTGACAACATAGTACTGCGGAATATTATTACACGCTCTATTTGGGAGAGCCTCACTGGGTCCAAATTACGTTAAAGATGTTTATTTTTTAACTATTTATTGTTTAACTATTACTATTACTTTACTTCAAATAAAGTTTGGCAACCATGTGAATACCCGAGGAACCAATTTTCCATCCCATCACTCTCCACCTGGCGATTATGCGTGGGGAATGATTAAGGAATGCATTTTCTAAAATGAGCCAAAGACTACTATCGCGGTGCTCCGTCAAGAAACAACTAGATAAGTTAGAAGAATGGAAACAAATTATTTTCAACAACGCTACGAGAGTTGAATAAAACTTAATGGAGAACGTACAGAATATAATGTGTATTTTAAAATTAAAGTTTTCGGTTTCCTTTTACATTATATATTTATCTAAAACTAGTGGACCCAGCAATGCTTCGATATTGCTTGATTTAATTTAAAGGGTAGTTATTCCATTTCATTATATTTTCTTAAGTAATCGAATTGTAAAATGTTTGTTATGCCACTTAAGAATATACTACACAAATTTAGATTTATAGTTTGTGAACCTATATAGATAATACAGTAAAATACAGTAAACCTTTTGTTTGCTTTTACCTATCTAATAAAACTGATATTTGTGAATAATTGTAAAAAAACTTGATATCAAATTAGCCCAATTGGTTGCCAATAAACGTGTTTTGGTTCATAGTAGGCCTAACCTAATATTATGTTCAGTTTTTAATCAAAAATAGTTGTTTTATATATAATATATAACAACCAATGTTTGAATTAAATTAAAAAATAGTAAGCATTTTTAGTTGATTTTGGTTTTTGTTTGCTTTAAGTTGGTCAATCTAACCCAAAAAACTGTTGGTTTTGAATAATAATAAATTGATTATAAATGCTGATTCAAGTTTCTATGGTAATGAATGTGTAGACAAACATGACGTGTTGCTAAGCTTTTTATACGAACAGATGTTTTTGTGCGCTATGGTATTGAGTCCATACAAAACAGGCTGTTTAGTTTTTCCAAATTTGAAATTTTTTCGGGAAACTTTTCAAATTTGTCTTTGTATAAAAACCTAGTTTGGACTATTACGAACATTTTTAAATAAAAAATTGCCAAATTGGTCCAGCCGTTCTCAAGTGATCCGCGCTTACAAAGAAACCGCAATTCATTTTTATTATATAGATAAACATTAAAAACATTGACGTTTTAAGCACTGTTTATTTTTAGACAAATACTATAATGGTTCCGTGGATTTAACTTTGGACTGTACCTAAACACTCTTTGTCAACATAGTTAAAATACAAATTACTGTAATTAGTACGTTAAACTAACACAAATAAAGTATTACTACATTAACAACTAAACCTAAGCCTGAAGTTGTGCAACAGAAACTGAAACACATAAATAACGACAAGTTCAGAAATCAAAGCACATTTGATATACAGAGTGTAAAATACGTCCTGGTACACCTCTGTATAATTTAAATAGATTGCTATATCAACGTAAAACCTTTACATATCTATTATAACACTTTTTATTGTGTTTAGTGGGGTTTAAAAATGTTACCCCCTCCCCCCCACCTTGAAAGGGGCGATAAAGGAAGCAACATTACTTTTTTAAATGACAACCCCTATTTTGTGACATATCATTGGAAATACTTATAAAAACCATAAATTTCTGTGGTAGGAAAATAAGAATCAACTTACGCACACTTTTGATACGCTCAAAAGGGTTATTTTGTAAGTTACTTTTTACTTTCTATATATACCATAGTATATGGAGAAAGTATTGTATTCGTCAAAATTTTCGAGTTTGAATTTTTGGTGGAAATATCCGTTTTGGGTCCCCCTGAACCTAAAAAAGTGGTTTTCGGAGTGATGTCTTTGGGTGTGTCGGGGTGTGTGGGTGTGTGTGTGTGTGTGGATGTTATCAGACTTTGAGCCTAAACCAGTCGTCCGATTTTGATGAAATTTGGTATGGATGTATTAATCCACGTTATCTCCAGGCACTTTTTTCATTTTTGTAAATTTTTTATTTTTAAGGTTAATTTTCCCATAAAAACCCTTAAAATAACGGAAAATCAACTTTTCTCAAAAACGGCTCTAACGATTTTGATTACAATTTTATAGTTTATTAGGTACCTAAAGTACTATAAACTATAAGATTTTAATCAAAATCGTTAGAGCCATTTTTGAGAAAAGTTGGTTTTTCTGTTATTTTATGGATTTTTATGGGAAAATTACTCTTAAAAATTAAAAAAATTATATAAGACTAGCTGTTATACTTTCCAGGGAAATGACAGTGCATATCTCTTAACAAAATTATAAGCTATCATTAAAAAAAAAACAATAATACGAAATTTATGTTTCTTTCATACACTTTTGTCTTCATGAAATAATATTTTTTTATTAAGTTCCTATAATGAGGGAGAAAGTATGTGTCAGTTGCCTGATACCGTTTATTTAACTTTATATTATTTAAAAGGAGGAAAGAGATATGCAAAACCAGATCTAAGGACTTATTCACCGATAGGTGGAACACTAGAAAACTTAATTACAAAATCTCAAAACCCCCCGTTCCCCTCTTAACGCCCCCAACTTAATAATTTTAAATGAACACATTAACACATTACGATTATGATACATCAAATTGATGCCCTTTAAAAAATATGAATATTTGTGACTAATGCCGATTCGTTTGCTAAACTCATAATTGTTATCTCGTAAATTAATTTATGGAATTTTATAAAGATAGGTTATTGCACTGTGAAAATTATAATTTATTACAACTTTCAATATTTAAATTGGACAAAGTTAACACCTTAAAATAAGCAAGAGCCAAGTTATCTTGATCACAGGATAGCACAAATAACTCCTTATATTAAGCCGTGATAAGACAAAATAATAATTTATGTCTTTGCATACTGCACTTTCAATTTCATTTCTTTACTTGTCGCCTGAAAAAGTGGTTAATATTGTTCTCGGCTTAACATAAAAATATTTAAAGCAGTTATTATTTTATCATCACAGAAATTCGTGTTTTATAAAAGGTTTTAATTTCATGTGATTCATATTATGTGTTTATTACAAAATGTTGACACGAGGTGATAGGAGTGTGGTAGGTGGGATTTTAAAAATATGGTTTTCTAAGGTTCTCAAAAATAGTGAAATACATCTTTTAAAGAAGGTAAAATTAGAACAATAACTTAAGGGGATTATCTACTAAAAATACGTATTTTCTTTAATAGGCCTTTTTTTAATTATGAACAATTTTTTTTTACATTCATTAGAACCTTTAGTAAAATTCACCTCAGAGTGAGGCGGAAGTTGAAGCCTACCGAGGGTCAGCACGGTCGACTGGTTTCCGCTCCACTTCTACCTGAATTTTAATTTTTTATAGTAGCGTTATACAAACTTTTTTTATAACAAGAAAATATAAAAATAAATCACATAACG
>JAGFPH010000626.1:85986-117245 GCA_018207615.1 Philaenus spumarius | reverse complement strand
ATACCAATCAAATGTTCTTATTGAGATACCAATAAAATGTTCTTATTGACGTCCCAAGAGCAAACGATAAATTTAAACAAGTAATTATCCACATCATATTTAAGATAAAGATACATACTACAAGTTTTATTAGTAACATTTTTGTCTATTTTAAATAATATAAAAAATATAGTTAATAAAGTAAATTTATATGCCTTGAGAAATCATTTTTTTGTGTGTTTGTTGTTTAATAGGTCCTTTAATATTAACTTTATCGAAAAATGTATAAGGACAAAATATATTTAGTATGGATTGAGGAACATATGTACAAAAAATTAATTCGCTACGATGAGTATTAACGAACTTGTAATCAATCTTGTGAAGCTCTGCATTTGTAAACTTCAAGGGGGGAAGGGGTGGAGGAGGAAGCACAAGGGGGAGAGGCGGGGACTTTTCAGAAAATACCTGTCTCACAAAGGTCTATCACATATAAAAAATTCAGCTTTCCCCTAATTTTTTGCGACAAAAGCGATTTTCGGCCTTTATTGACTGGGCTATTTAGGAAAGTATAACAATTAATATTTATTGTTTTAGGGGTTGTTTCAACCCTCAAATCAAAATTAATTCTAGCCTATGTTACGCACCGATATTGTAGCTTTTTATTAGTAAAACTATATTTTCAATCAGTAGTTCCAGAGATTACCCCCTACATAAACATACAAACAAACAAACAATGCTACCTCTTTATAATATAAGTATGTAGATTACTTTTTTGTTACCGTCCTCTTCCCTTATGAATGGTTAGAGATGGTTAACTATATTTATTTGACCCTACTCATGTTTTACTATATTTTCTACTAGAAGGTAATATTAAAAAACGTAACTTGATCTTAATTTTATTAAAGTAAATGGCTTTTAAAACGTCTTAAACCTGTTTCGTACCGTATATATTGTGAAAGGTAAAAGCAACATTAAGTGTCTATTAAAACCTTACGCAAATGTAATGCCGTTAAAAGGTTGCAGTGTAAGAGATTATGCAGAATATAATGTTTTAGTCTTGTAAATTTTAGGTTAAGTACTTCTAAAATCACTTTTCTGAAACAGATTGTGTTCACTCAATTTTAAGACGTTTATCTTGTAACTTGTGTATTACTTAGTGAAATGTTTTTCATATTCAAACTCATTTTTTATAATTTTGTTAAAAAAATACTTTTAACTTCGTAACGAAACAAATTCTGCGAACAGTATTTAAGTATAATGTTAAATATAAAGATAAAAAAACTTGTCAATATTAAACATTTTTACCATAAATTTTCTTCTTATATTTAAATGGATACTGTAACATCTCCAAAAAGATTTCAAGTCGGATCTCAAATTTCTTTACTCTTGAGAGACAAAATGCTTACATAAGAAATGCCAAAAAGTGCTTTGTTGCTTTTTCCCGTGCCTTCCTACCTCGTCTTTATAAACATGACGTGAGAGAAAGTAGATTTGTATTATCTTTTCACATCCAAAATACCACTCCCTCATCTATCACAGTATCTCTTGAAACACAATAGCTAAAGAGCTGAAATTTTGCAGCGAATTTATAGTAGATGCTTGCTAAGAAATTATGTCAAATCTTCGTACCAGTTTCAGTTATGCGTATTACTTTTTTTAAATACAAAAAGTCAATAAATATACACGAAAAATTGCTTCACGTTATACATTTTATGGGGTTTTGAGCACTCTAAGTAATGCACAAGTCCGAAGTCGATTAGACGAAGTTTTGATATAAACGATTTGATGAGTTTATTTTGTATCCGCTAACAAGGAATCAGGAATTCGGCGATTCATCTCGGGATATTTTAAGATATAATTATGTGTGCAGAAATTAAAAAATAGATACCGATATGACAAAAATCAGTTTTTTTCCAAATATGCGATGTTTCATAAATACATAATACAAATTATAAGAAAAAATAAAAGGAAATTCAAAGAAAATTATTGAGTTTTGATCAATCGAAACTAAAATCGCTTTAAACCTCAAAATTTGAAAAATTCTGAAAAAACATGAAAATTAAATTATTTTAAAATAGATTGTCTTATAAAAAATGACCTATCCGATGTGAATTAAACTTTTACTAATTTGTAAAGACTTGCCTTATAGGTGCTTAGAAAGCTTTTTCGAAATGTGGTGCTGAGTAGAGATTTGAAAAGCCTCTAATGCTGTGCTGGTTAAATCGTTAAAGATATTTTAAAACAGTTTTAATATAATGTTCAGTTTTTTTTGACGCAATCTCTGTCAGAAGTTCGAACTATAGTTGCAGACTTAACTAGCGGCTATAGGTATTCTGCTTTCTTTCCATCAAGAAGAACAAATTAAATCATTAACCAACCTCAAACAAAAAAGTAATAACAGGCAATGTCACCTGGCAACAATCTACAATGTAATCAGCTGTTTTAAAAACCAACCACAGCTACTTTAATTTCATTAATGTTTATTTTGGCTATTTCAGTATACCGTACTATCATAGATCATGAATAATAAATAGATCTTGCAGTGTGGCGAAAATTAGGTTGTCGGGAAAATAGTGCATGATCGCGCCGCGAGGTAGCGCTAGGGAGAAAACATTGGTAGCATTGGTGTTTCACACAGCTTCCGTCATTTCCCCAATAGATAGCGCCACTATTGTCGAACTTCTAGTGGAACGAAATATTGCATTGGATGCAAATACAATGGTACTATGCAGTGTAGCTTGTACTTTTGATTCTTAATTCTTGGTTAATAACGATTTATGTCGAAAATTATGTACCTGCAACAATTAATGATAAGTTAAGCATTGTATTTTAAGTGGTCTGTGATTCTACTGTATCAAATCTCTGGAAAATATGGACAACACAGAAATTTGTATTTTAAACATTTGCACATTTACAATTAAACGTATAAACGTTCCAAAAAAACTGCAACTAAGAAGTAGAACGCAGTTTATTACTCAAGAGTCTTTTATTATTATTATTTTTTCACTAGAACATTTTATTATGAAGCCCCTAAAATGTTTTACAAATTATTAAAAGAAAATAGTGGTGGAAAATTTAGATAACTTTGTTAAATACAAAAAAATTAGTAACAAAAAATATCTTGTGTCGAGTTTTTAATATATTTGAATGAAGTTATTGTAGTCTCATAATATTTTCTATAATGTGTGTATTTTGTATAGTATGCGTATTTTTGTTACTCGATAGCAATGTAACTATTAATCAATAATATTGTCTATAAAGTAATTAAGTAAGAAGTTGAGATGGAAACATTTTGAACTGTTCAATTTTTATCTTACGCTATTTTTCAGAAGACAGCCATTATATTATTAGATAATTGTTGTTACTATTATACTCAATCGTTTTAAACTGGCAGTGCCTTAGAGGGGCCTAAAATTGTTACTATTAAATTTTAAAATATATATTTTGTTATTAGTTGATATTAGCGTTTTCTGTTGATAATGAATTTCGTGTGCATTGTTTACGGTAATTTATTTTATGTAAATTAATATTAATAATTTTGAATTAAATAAAGAAATAAAATAATAAATATATCGTATCACTGTTTACAAAATAGTAGGCAGAAATGGAAATTAAATATTTCGTATACGTTATAAGTTTAAATTTTCATAAATAATACAAAATTAAATTAATTATTAGCTGAGACCTTGAAGGAAGTGAAAACACATTTTCAGCAAAAGTTTCGTTTACAGCTCGACTGTTTAACTGTTAACACCTTAACGAATTAAATAAGGGGAAGCGAGGAAAATAAAACAAGTACAGTAAAATAACAGAACAAAAACAAATTAAAGTAATGCTTTCTTGTTAACAGCTTTGCCTGGAAGTAAATCCGTATTAACACAGGAGTTAGTTTCTGAAGGCTCGTTGCTTCATGGTTGTTAAATCAGACCTGCTGAATGAGAGTACTATATGCAGTCCTACCCTGCTCATTGTGTTTTAGCAAAACATTTATCTGAATTGTATCTTATGAGTGTGTAAGGTTTGGAAGGTATTAAATGTTAAATTGCTTTAGTTAAACTATAAAAACTAAATATTTTGAAGTACTTTGTGTAAAAAAGTTTGGTGAAGTTTAACTTTAGGGACAAATATTCCACACCATATGAATTGAAGTATATACTGTATGTATACATTTTTTATATCTACTTTATAAATTTAAGCAGTTAAATAAAATTAAGTGAAAACTGTAGTCTTACCATCTATGTATTACACTCTACAAAAGTAATGCTAGCTATTGTTCATATGCCAAAAACATTGTACAATATCATTATTAAAATGTCCCAAAGCACTAGTTTTTATGCAGCCACCATTTATTTTGTTTAATTTTCATCATTTGTCAATGTTATCTGAACTAAACGTACTAAATCAAGAAACATACTACTACTATTAAGTATGTGATATTAAACCCTCAAAAACAAGGTTCTGTTTCGCTTTACCTAGTCAATTGCTGTAAAACCACAGATAGTGAGGCATTCATTTTTGCATTGTTTGGCAGTCTTAAACTAACAACTAGTGAAAAACTAACACTTTTTCGAGACTTCGGCTCGTCCGGACAGAACACACGAATTAAAAGAATATTAACGTTAAAATTTACTTTTTATTTGTTACATATAGTTAACGTGATCCCGATGCGCTATGAATTTTTAACTGTCAAAATCGGTTTTCCCGTACCCAAAAACATTTAAAACGTTATCACACACTCTATTTTCAAAATTTTGATCCAAAAACGTAACACCGAGGCGCTACGGATTTTCAACTGTCAAAATCGGGTGTCCCGTATTCAAAAACATATAAAACGATACCCAACATTGTATTTTCAAAATTATGGCCCAAAAACGTGACCCCAAAGCACTAAGACTCACGCTAGAAAGCTTAAAAGCTTTGCAACTCTCCACAATAAAATTACAAAAATGTTGGTACCATCAGAAGGTTTCTACGTCTGTGAGTGATTATATCGTTTTTACAGGAAAACAAACACACACAAAATTATCGCACAGTTTCAATACTTCGGCATTCTAATGCGAGCCGAAGTAATAGATTGTATTACTATTTTCTTTTTTAATTCTAGGCTAATCTTGTGTAATTTAGGCAAGTACCAAGAAATTATGTCTTCGTTCAGTTTTTGTCAACAAGTATGTTATTCATTGACCTACAGAAAACATTAAAAAAGCATTTTGTTCGTAATTACAAAACACAACTTAAAAAATTAAAATAACTAATACACTGATTTTGAGATAGAAGTTTACAGGTGACAAATACAGAATGGGATACGTAAACCAAATAGGAACTTTGAGATATTAATGACATGTATTTTCTTTGGCACAAGAGAAATGATTAAAAAATATTGTTAGAGAGTTCTGATTCATTATGAATATAAATATTGACATTGCATGACCTCAAGCTGGTAGGAGAAACACTAAAAGTTACAAATTATTTAAAAAAAAGTTTAGATTTTTACATGGTTAAAAAATTATTGACTACTTGAAATACAACACAGCTAATAAAAAGTATCTTTTTTTGTGTTTTGGTTACTTTTAAATTCAGTCTATTTCCAGGCATACTGATTTCATATTTACATACTACTTACACAGTACAGTACTTTAATACTACTACATAATTTATATCTCTAATATTTAATTTAGGTTTTGATTAAGGAATGGACCTGGCTTAGCAATTTTTATTTCAACTCCGTTTACAAAATAACTTTTATTAAATGTATCTATACCATTATATTACTTGTATTTACCATTTCAACTTTCAAGAAAAGATTTATTAATCCTGCAACATCATTAAAAATTAAGAAATAAGTGCATGGAGGGATTTCAGGGGGGAAAGCAAAATAAGTACACACTTAGTTTTATTGTTCTTATAACAACGTCAACTATTTTAAGTTACAGCATTAAATAAAAAGATGTTTAAAATATACCTAGGCTAGCTACAGTTTTAAATTTCTAAAAGAATTAACTTATAATTAATTTAAAGTTATTATCTGTTAACTATCTGTTATTAGGAGATAGATAGTTGTACAACAAATAATAATTTATTACAACAAACACTTAACTATTTTTCTGAACTCAGGATTTAAAGGATCCATATCAAAATGTGTTCAAAAGACTAATTAAACTATTACATTTGTTTAACAAGGTAAATAAAGTCTGTATAAGTTATTTGAATATTTTGCTAAATAGATTATTTGGACAACAATAAACAATAGTTGATTCGGATACAGTTCAATACTGTGACACTAAATGAAGTCTATAATTTTAATTTTAAAAGTTTGCTCAACAAATTAATGTTTACACTGTAGAATACTATATTGTCTGGTTAAATTTAAAATTTTCAAAGGTTAAAAAAACTTAAAAGTTTTAAAGAGCACATATTATGGAATTAAATAGGCATATTTTTATTAAAAAGAGGACTAACCTAATGACTCAGATCAATTTAGAGAAGACAGTTAAGCATATTATTGATAGTCCAGCTTCTCTAAGATGTTTTGTAATTTATTCTATACTAAACGTATTTTACTATTTAGGTTAGTGAAGATGGGGGGTGGAATAACACAAGAAAATAGCAAATCTAAATAGCCTGAACTAATGTTAACTTTCTACTCGAGTCAGCTTCTCCTCATATTAAATGGGCGAATAAATTATTAAAAACATGCAACTATTACAATCTTTACAAAACTAATAATAAATTGAACTCGAAAGATAGATTTTGAAATTGAATTTGTTTAACTTCATACTCTCTTTGTTTGCCCTGAAACTTAAAGTAATTTAATAATTACAATTTATAATTCGTAAATTTGTTTAAAAGTCCGTGAGTAAATCGAATTATTGAAAGTAAAATACAAATACAAAATTAAACATTTAAAAGTAAAACACAAGTAAAATACTGTAACAAATCTAAAAGACCCTGACTTCAACTGTAAGTAGGTCGGAACTATAAGTAATTAATGTACTGGCATCTTGGAATCGGAAGTATACGTAACTTGATATTTAGTTTACAGTTTTTATTGGAAGCTATTGCAATTTATAACATCTGAAGTTATAATAGCTCGTGAACCAGCTCGGATAAAGTTCTTACTGTGGAAAATGCCAACAAATTCCGTTGCAATATAAAAAAATGAATTTAATTAAACAAAGTGATCAATTAGAAAAATAATATTAGTACGTACTATAATATTAGTTTACGGAAAATGTTATGCTTTGAAGAAAATTCTAGCCATGCGATGACTTAAAATTAAAATTTTTACAAATATGAACCTACAATCCATTTGAAGACATCTCCACTATTAAAATCGTTACAAAACTAATAATACATAAAACTCTAAAAAACATTTTTAAATTGGATTTGTTTAACTTTATACAGGGTGAGTTTCTACTGACACCATTAACTTCGCCAGTGTGTTCTACTCACTAAATGGAATAAAAAAGTTCATATGGACCCATGTCCGATTCTCAACCGTTTGACTGTAGTCGCGTATTTTGTGTTTTTTCAAAATCATGCTATTTTGCCTCACTATTTGTTTGATAAAAATATAACTAATCAACGTACTGAATTGCAATTAAAACCATTAGAACAAGAATTAAATTTGCTATAAAACCAAGGATTTTTGTAATGATTTGTCAACAATAATGCCTTTCAAAGTTGGAAATAAAATAAGAAGTTGGGTAAGTAAATGTTTTAGGTTACATTTCAAGACCCTTTTTTACTACTTAAAAGAAACGTAAGGCAATATCAAATGAAATTAAAAACATCCTCATTTAATAACCTTTAAAATGATGTACAAATGTTAAGTTTTACGATTAGGTATGACAGTAAAAACTCCAAGAAACTGGAATAAAACACGTTTTACTGATTTGGTTTTGACAAAGAAATGTACTGAAATGATGTACTTATTTGTTTTACGAAATCAGCTGTAACTTGGTATTGGTTGAAATCAGCTGTTATAATGGTATTATAATTTATCACCCAGTCTGAATCAGCTGTTTTTAATACTACATTGTTGTTATAATTAATTGAATCATCATTTAATTTGCACGTCAAACTGAACTAGGGATTTGTGTTGTAAGATTTCATTCTGTGATATGGATCCGTTTACAAATTTAGAATATGCTGATATGCGTTTTGTGTACGGCTCTTGCTCCAGTAATGCGGCTGAAAGCCGTCGCGAGTACAATCGTCGTTTTCCTGACAGAAGGATTCCTGATGTCAGAATCTTTACCAGGGTGCATCAGACTTTGTGTGAAAATGGAAAGTTTCCTACTAATGGTCGCTTAGGTGGCAATTTCATGCAAGATGTTGCCGTTGAAGAAGCTGTGCTAGACCGAGTAGAAGAAGAACAGCGGACAAGTACAAGAACTGCGGACAGTGAATTGGGCGTATCTCAGACATATGTATCAAAACTACTTTGTAAAGAAGGACTGCATCCGTACCATTTCATCCGCGTTCAGACTCTTGAACCGAGATATCCTCCTCAAAACATCTTGCATGAAATTGCAACCTAAGCGACCATTAGTAGGAAACTTTCCATTTTCACACAAAGTCTGATGCACCCTGGTAAAGATTCTGACATCAGGAATCCTTCTGTCAGGAAAACGACGATTGTACTCGTGACGGCTTTCAGCCGCATTACCGGAGCAAAAGCCGTACACAAAATGCATATCAGCAAATTCTAAATTTGTAAAAGGATCCATATAACAGAATGAAATCTTACAACACAAATCCCTAGTTCAGTTTGACGTGCAAATTAAATGATGATTCAATACCTTCACCGACTTCCAAATAGTTTCCCTTTTCTCCGCCAGACGCCGACTCCGTACGGTCCCTGCTATTTTTATAAGGCAATGACTTTATCTGAGAATCGACAGCTGATTTATATCTCGTCAGTTAAATTTTTGCTTTGTCATAGAAGCTTCCAGAAAGGTCGGCCATTAGCCTGTTACGAACAAAACCGTTAAGACGCTGCAAAGTTGTAGTTATGTCGTTACATTTTAAATAATTCAGTCGCGATCTTAACGACGATGTGTCGCTAAATAATACGATTTTCTTTTAAGCCTTTGCCTTTGTGGATACCAGGTATGAGTGTTTTAGCTTTACCTTGATAATTATGAAATATTTACTTGTAAAACTTAATAAGGTTATTTCCACCTTTGGTTTATGAATAACTTTCCTAACTCATTTTGTTCGATTTAATAGAGAAACTTATGTATTTCATTTTTACTACAGCCTAATTTTAAAATGCAAATCTTACAGCCTACAAAAACTTTAAAGCTGATACCATGTTGGTTATTACTAAAGTCTAAACATATTTCAACAAAACTGGCCTAAACTGTTCTGCATTAATTAACTGTAACTGTGTAGTTTTCTGCAGTATAACCAATATTGAAAACTTTTAATGAGCTATAAGCATAATATTACTGATATAGATATTATGTAACTAAACGAGAACATTTTTATGTTGCCATGTGGTTTAGCTAACATGTAGAGACAGTCTATGCAACATTACACATGTTGTATTAACCATTACAATCTTTAAGTAGCAATTTGTCACCTTGTGCTACAAATTTTAATAAAACAGCCAACTCAAAGAACTATCATTTTTATGCTTATTTAAATTAGCTGCAAGTTTTCTAAAAAGGAATTGTTATTTATGTTATGCAGTTACACTGGTTCAACTCCAGGGAATATTAAACAATACAATGCCATAACCTGCACCACAGCTACGCCTTGAAAAGGCCTACTTTCCAACAGGACTTTTAAAAATAATAAAATATATCTACAGTGCTTTAGTTAAAGACAGGATTTAATTTAAAATATGAACGATCTGCAGTTGTTTTTTTTTTCTTTTGTGTTAAATGTTAAACAGGCTGTATTTTGAAAAGTAATTTTGTATATGTGTACTATATAGGATATGTTAGTATTTAATAATTGGGAGGAGCAAGCTAGCACATTTCGGACCTTAGCCCTAAGGGCTGCATATTAGAAATTTTACACCTTTTTTTATATATAGAGAGACGTCTCATAATTAATTTTGTTTATTTATTCAATTATTTATAATTACCTTTTAGAGTTGGCTAACGACATATATATTTATTCTTAAAACAAATCCATGGTATTTCATGTTAAAACTTTGTATCTTGTTAATCTTTTCTGTATAAATTCTGTAATTATTATTAAAAGGGAGGGTTTTGATTTTTATTTTTGGGGAGGGCTTTTAAATTCAACTTAATAAAATATATATGTTTTCTTTTAAATCTCAAACTTTTCTTGTATTAAGGGCATGTCAATAATTTCAATTTTTTGTATTAAGGGCATATAAACTTTTTTATTTTGGTTAATAAAGCCAAAAATTATATCTATTTCTATGGTTTATTGAGTTAACCTCTAGGTATCCTGTGTATTGTAAGAGATAAGCCGAAACATTCCTACTTTTGGTGATATTAAATTTAAAGGTAAGTTTTGAACAGTACCAATCTATGTGGCCCAGTATTGCTTCCGTTCCCTTAATTATTCTTTTGTAAGATTGGTACAAGCTCTTACGTTTAAGTTGTTTGATTTAAGTGACTATGTGATTTTTATCCATGGATATGCTGAAATGGAGTTTCGTGAGGGAGATTTTTCGTTTTAAATAACTAACCATTATCAGCCAGAAAGGTATTAAAATAGAGTTTTGTGAGGTTGATTGTTAATAACTTTTCTCTCTGTGCATGACTGGGAGGTATTCCATACCGAATTTCTGTTTCTAGTTTCGGTTTCTGGCTTACGTGGCTGCTTTCCGTTTCTGTTTTGCTTTGTTTGTGTCTTTATTTTGTTTAAGTATTTACTTTAAGCCAGTTAGAATGATAAATTATTGTGGCACGTCTTTTTGGGAGCAGGCAAGCGCACTTAATCCTTAAATGGTCGCGTGGGTTTTGAAAAATAACTAGTAATTTTCTGTTACCCCAAAATAAAAATTACTTTAAGATGGCTTTTAAATTTTTTATGATTTTAAAACTTTTTAAGCCTATTAAACTTGTGATATCATGTTTTTAAAGTATTTTTTTACAATAAATGTTGTTCACTCTTAAGAAAACAAACAACAAAGTCTGGATTTTTCGTTAAAAATTTAACAATTAATAAAGAAATCTGTCCAAAAAAGAGGGTTTAACTTAGAATTTATGTTTCCTTACTCTTTAAAGTAGCCTATATACTACCTAGTGACTCAATCTGTTATTGATTATCTTTATTTAGTACATAATTAATTATGTACAATGTTAAACAAAATATTACACAACTGGTCACGCGAGGATTAATAAGCATCCCAAAGCAGTTTGACGGGACTAAGCGGACCGAAAACGAAGCAAAAACTAACAAGAACCTGCTTTTCGGTAAACTCTTACACTCATTTGAAGGTACTGAAATGATGGGCAGGTGAGCCAACCTATCCTTGAGATATAGAAAAAATTACCTACCTGGTGTGTTTTGTACATTCCGCGTAACCACTTAATGGTTAAGAAAAACGCTAGTTACTAAGATCGAACATGCGAGACTGGGAAAACGTCAATTACCAAAGATTATAAGTCGCTACATCCAAGCGAATGATAACTTTTCCTTAAAAAAAACACAGATTCAACACAGGACTTAGGGAGATTTGAGATAACTGATTATTATCTCACGAAACATTCTGTAAACTTCTGGATCAATTTAAGATTTTAGAAATTTGTAGTTTTTACCAATTTGTCCTGGAATTATGCCATTGTAACCAAAGAGTAGGAGATATAATTTTACAAGTAGAATTTACAGTTCCGCTAAAACCATGTTATAGAATATAAAAATTTTAACCCTAACAATATTAACTCAAATATTTTGATAAGGCACATATGAATCTGAAAGGATTGTACTGAGTTGTATCACTCATTGCACTATAACATAAAGTAGTAGTTCTACTGAAATAGAGTAATTATAATTGTATTTGGGAAAGTATTTAAAATGTCTGTGGTTTTTTAGGAACTACTTATTTTTAAACGGTATTCTTCCCCAATGATGTGTACACATAATTAGCTGTAACGAAAGGAGTAAAAAAAATACTGATCATGATTTTTTATTCTGAAATACTTTCTAATCGGTATGAATAGCTAAAAGTTAAATATAAAGTTTAATTGACATATTACAATAAGATTGGGTGTTGTGTTAAGCGGGTGCAATATAATATCTATAAACATTTAACAATGTTTGTTTCGCCAGAAAGGTTTACATAGTTCCATCCAGCCATAGTTTAAAACGAGACGAAGCGGAACAGAGTGGAAAGGTAAGTGAAATATAATTCTTGCCGATCCACTTTGTATAAATGTCGGACTTTTAGTGGTGCTTAACCTAAAAACTAGAGTTTAAAAAGCGCACTAAAATGTTTTAAATTCTGCACAATCTCTGACTTGTTTACAGCGGCGTTTTATGTAGAGCTTGTGCACGGTTTTATGCTGCTTTTATACTTTACTGTATACATATATTACAGAGTGTATAAAAGCGACATTACACTTTAATAAAAACAATTTGTAACAGATTATAACAATGTTAAAAAGATCATCATGGAGGCTATTCAACATGTAAATACAGACTGTACTTAACTTTTAGCTAAACACTTTTCAGACTGTTAACAATGTGAAACTAAGTTTCTATAAGGGTAATTTTGAATTTTGTATCTTATCCAAACCAGTGTAATTTTGATGGATGTGCAAAATGTTCAAATGGAAACCCTTATCCATAAAAAGGCAAAATTATTAACGATCCATAAAATTAGTAAAACATTTTCGGAAGACCGAAAATAAAATTTCAGTTTCTCTTCGTTAACTTATCTTCTAAAGCGAGAGATAATTGTCTGTCTGCTAAATGGATCTGGAATCTCCGTCTAAGGATTTTTTATTTTTTTATTTTATATGGGGCTTTTGGAAATGGTCACCAGTCTGGGAAAATTCGTTTTCTACGTCTTTTTATTAAATTAAAAAGTGAAATTTGTCAATTTTAAACAATACAAAGCACAGCTGATGCAAATGTTTTCAATGTCATTACAATAAACATCTGTTTTCTTTTAAACGAAGCACAGCTGATGCAAATGTTTTCAATGCCATTACAATAATCATCTGTTTTCTTTTAAACTGTATTTTATTAGAGGTAAGCCTAATGTATCTATTTATAGTTACCATGGCAACGAATACTTCTGCTAAATAAACATACCCTTTATTTAGTTGTTTAATGTTATAGGCCTAACCTAAACTATGTTCACGGAAATTTGCAATAATAGTTATTGACGTGAGCGAACTAGGCCCTAGGCCTAAATCGATATTGAAATATTAAACTTTAATTTAGGCCTGACTTATTTCTGGGGCATAGCGTTGAGATTATGGTTAATCCTTTAAACTGTATTTTTATTACAGGTAAGCCTAATGTTGTATATACCCTTTATTTAGTTGTTTAATGTTATAGGCCTAACCTCAATACTCAATAATCCAATATTTATTATTGAAATCATAGCCCTGCTTATAATCGAGCTTTAGCTCTGTCTCCTGGTACTAACATCTTAAATAGAACTAACACTTTCGACATTAGTTTTAGGGATGGTATTTATTTAACAACCTGAATACCATACTATATTATCATCATCATATTAAATGGATGTTACCCGTAGATCTTTTTAGTTTTGACAGTTCGTGATTGGTAAAAATGTTCGTAGTGTGCGTGCGCGAGCCAATAGTAAGTGAGTAACTCGACTGCGGAGTAGGAGAACACGTTTCTGTGTTAATATGCATTAATGTAATATTCAGTTATATGAAATAACAAGTAAAAACATGTTTATTCTAACTAGTGATGGGCGTGTGGGAGAGGTGTTTGCAATCAAAACAATTGCCATCGTTTAAAATAACAATCGAGTCTTGGTTGGGTTTTAAAATCGAGATGTTCGATTGTTCAAGTTGATTGTGCCGCCCATGTTTAGCTAACGATGCATTTTTTTACATATTTTTTTATTGCACTGTTTTTTAGAATTTGTAATTCTTATATATTACATTTATGTTTATTACATTTTTCTAATAGCTACTTAAATAATAGTAATATTTATTTTTGTAATATAATTTCTACTTTATGTTTCGATAAGCTATTTTTTTAACTAGAAGTTTCTATTCAACATAATTTAAACTCATGTCGAATAGCATATATTTACCATAGTCAGTTTACTTAACTTGCTAATTTTATAAAGCTAATTTTAATATTGATTTTCCTATAGTGTTACAAATTATAAAGATTAAGTTGAATTTCATAGATTTTTATTTGTTACCAAAAACCTTCAATCCCACTTCTATTACTTCTTGAGTCCCCTGGTTGCAAAGAAACTAATGGTTCTAATCAAAACGCATTGACTCGAGCTCAAACTAACCGTCGCCCGTCAGTTGTCCGATCAGGACAACAATCGGCCCGATTGACTCGGTTTACCATGCTATTGGACTTAACGGTATACTTATGTGATTAATTGGGTGGGCGAACAATCGAGACAAAGTGACAACAATCGAGTAGACTCGAGATGTTTGCACAATCGAGACAATCGACTAAAACGTTTCGCAATCGCGCATCACTAATCCTAACCATCTAATTTAGAACAATTGAGATTAACAGCTGGTGTTGTACTGTCGCCCAAGTTTCAAATTGTTGGAACACACAACAATGTTGCGTAGATTCGAAGTTGCTAAAAGTTTGTATAGCGTACGCTTCGCTACTCCAACGTCTTAATTAGTCTCACTGGGATAAAGTAAAGACGTAAGATAATAAAGTTGTGTGATATTTACTTGATGCTCAATTCTACTTTAGAACGAATAGAATCCTAAATTGGTATAGTTAAAATAACCAGATTTGGTTTGTCTGGTTTTCTTCTACGTAATAGCACTGTTAATACTTAAAAGTGATTGTTATCTAAAAATGTATGTTTTAGTTACAATTAAAGCTTTTGAAAATTTACTTACTTTTCTGTAATTTGTTAAGGAAAACTAAGTACTATGATTTACACAAACACATGGAGTGTTTTAACTTTTCATGTATTTTAGAAATAGTTTTTTCAGTCCTATATTTCGTTTATAGTTAAATTACTACGGGTGTTCCTTGACGAATCGAGTATAGAAAAGGCTATTATGAAGGGGTAAAAACCGAAACAATTTGTATCACAATTTTATGAAAATAGAACTCCTGTGTATTTGCTGAATATTCCAAATGTAATTTGAAATTTGTTAGGAAAATGAGCAGGATTAAAATATTTAAACTTTATGGAATGTGACAAAATACCTGTTAGCGAGCAAACCACTTGGTTATAACTGAAACCCCACTATTTTGTAAATAAAGAAAACATTTTTTTTCCAATTCTAGTGCCCCAAAAAGATAATGGGATTCAAAAACGAAAGTATCCTTATTTTCTTAAGGTACAAAATATAGAATCTATTAAACCAAGTATCTGGTCTGATTTGCTTGCTTGTTCGCTATAATTTCTGTTTTGGGTAACTGTAAGAAATAGTATGGTAAATAGTAAAGACTGCCTGGAATTATAGCCCTCCAGAGGTAAATCAAAGTTAAGAAAAATTATATTTTTCTATAATGTCAGTATATTATTTTATAAATGAATATGACGCTTTTTTGCAAAGGTTAAATTCCTTTAAAATTACGGATATTACTGTCAGCGAGCCACGAGATGGTCCCTGGAGCTGGCCGTATACAGCAATGTCCTCACGCGGTATCGAGTGTTTAGCAGGCGCAAAGGCGAGTAACGGGGACTAGTTAGAAATGGCAATATCTCGTGATCCGTAAGTGCTATAGAGATAATAAAAAAGCAAATTGTTCAAAATTTTATAAGCTCAAAGTTTGGTCTCCTGCATTTTTGCTAAAAAAGCACTAGTTTTCTGGTTATTTAAAAAAATATCAAAAAGTACACCTTTACACGTGAATATATTAATTAATTGGACCCCTATGGATGTAAAGTTTTTTTTATGTTATTTTCACTGTCAAGAAGTTCTAAAAACAATTTTTCTGTAGGCCTGATTTTTTCTCAGGTCGAGGCTTATTTTTGCACAGAATGACTGGGCTATTAATTAGTTTTAAGAACTCTACGCAGGAGTTTTATAACTTGTTGTATAATAAATGCACAGTTGTGTAAAAAATGTGTTATATCAATTAAAGTTAATTTATAGTCATATTTATTATAATTTGTATTACTTGATGTTTTCTTTTATTGTTATTTGTAAGGAACACTGTTACATTGTTCATTAATAATTTAATTTTCTATCGTTTTTAAACTTAGAAATACAAAAATATTATATTATACCAAACTGTTACCGTGTTTTTAAATACATATTATTAATATTATTTCAACACTACTAATCGGAATTATAATATTTTTTAAGCTGTTATCTGTTAATCTATTAAAATCCATTTAGTATAATAATTAAGTAAACGTACATACGAACAGTATATATATTTTGTTCTTTCACAGCAGTAATTGCATACATATTTCCAATAATTGCTACTAATAATGTTATTTTTTATATATATAAAAAAAACACACACACACACACACCGAAGGATTCCTATTTTATACCATGATTCCACGTTCGATTTTATAGCATTTTAATAGCATTTTTCGAATAACGATGCTGCGGACATTCACTACTACGGCGGCTCTGTACTAGAGACAGACGGCCGTGGCACATTGCTACAAGCGCCTTCAAACTAAATGTAGGCAAGGACTCAGGTACCATCTCGTGCCTCGCTGACAGTACATACAAATAATGGCTGTGTTAATATGCAACTAAATAGCCAAAGTATATACTACAAATAATGTCATTTCATGGACATAAACTCACTTCAAAACAAGACATAAATAACCAAGTACAAATAAAAAAGTGTTAGCTTCCTGAATCTGTATCAAACCATGAGCGAGAGAAGGGATGTCAACGAGTATCTGAAACTGACGCTGATTACAAACTAGAGAAATGTGTTTAACAAAACCAATAAAACTATCATTGAATGTTGGTAAAGACTATAAAACGAAATGTGAATAACCAATACATATGTTTCAGGAATAATTTTTTCCATAAACTAGTTTACAATTATTTTTGATCGAGGGCTTCTAGAATAGATAATAGACAATCATGGATTTTCCGATTGCAGATTGAAAACATCTGGTGTGCACATCACACAACTTTCCTTACCAAAATAGATGCTGTATCAATTACCAAATTTTTCGAGCGAGAGATTGATGATACCATTTTCGAGTTAATAGGAGTATCCGTTTCGAAGAAAGCGGTACTAACTTCAAAACGGTTAATCCCACGGACGTGATTTTGGTCTCAATCGATTTCTCACCCCCAAAAATGTCAAGGTCGATACCAAACACGGCTAGTTAAAAAAAAGTCATTTTTGCCCCCAAAAAGGGCGTTTTTGAGGTCAATTTTTGAAAAAATGGAAAAAGTTGAGTGGGGTATCTTTTTTGACATTCTTTTGGACGCTGAATCGAATGAGACCATTTTCAAGTCGATAGGACCAGCCATTTCGGAGATACAAACAAAATAACTTGCGTTTTTGTAATAACTTTTTTCAACGAATTTTTAAGGGTATATAGCGTACATAGCGTGTTAAGGGGGTCTGAGTAGAGTATGTTAGCAAAGTTTAATCAAAATCGTTAGAGGGGTTTTGGAGTTAATACCAAAAATGTGCTAAAAACTGGTCCCACGGTAAGACACCACCTCCGATTTGCTTCAAATTTACATGGGTTTAATTGTTTACGTGTTTGAAGATATCCTGTAAATTTCAGTTCGATCCGTCCAGCCGTTTGCCCTGTGCACTCCGGACACACACACACACACACACAGACACACAGACACACAGACACACAGACACACAGACACACAGACAGACCAATCGTCAAAAATGCATTTTTTGGACTCAGGGGGCCTTGAAACGTAAAGATATTATGAAAACTCGACATCGAATTTTTGGGTCGATCGCAATACTTACCTTACCTAGTATAGGGTAAGGAAAGTAAAAAGTACAAAGGAAACTTAAGTTTAGAAACAAGTCTTGATCAACCTGAATCAACATATTCAGGTTAATTGAAATTCAAATTAACAGAAAAGAAGGCTTATTAGAAAATTTCCATAGGAAAGATTAGCTATTGTTGTGGCTCTTATGGTGAGAACTAACGTCGGGAGTGGTCAATGAGCACCGGTCATAGTCGTAGAACAAATTTTTGGTTGTAATTAAACATCATATAAAAATATATATATACATATATAGTAATATATTATAGATTAATAGATTCTAGAACAAAAGTGTCAATCCAAAAAATCTACATAATTTTTTTTTTAATAAACCGAATATTTCACGACCTTGAAGTTGGGCTTAGGTTGTTAAGGATTGTAGGTTATTTGCTTTGGTTGATCAACAATTTGGCGCTATAACATGCAAGAGCCGATAACGAATAAGTAGATAACATTTATATAGTAAGTTAATTAAACTGTGATCTTTTTAGAAAATATTCTTAATTTTAATATATTTCAGGATTACAGACCGCTAATTTTCCAAAAATAAATAAACAGCCTCTACTCCTTCAGGGGTATATTGGAAGATGTACCTAGTGTTTGCTGATGTGTGTTTGCTGAAAGTCAGATTATAAATTGGTTTTTAACTAAACAACGTATTATAAATCATATTGTATAAATTGTGTTAAATAAATCATATGATACTAGTTTTACGCTTCAGGTGTCAAACTGTACAGTCAACGTCTTCACGGTTTCAGTCTTGCAAATTCTCTGAGCTGGAAGCATGTGTGTGATAAAGAGAAATAGCAAATGATTCGTACGAATAAAATAACTAGGCACTACTTAAACTTAAGCAAGTATTTAAATAACTGTTTTTTGTTGTTCTGCCTTATGGACTGGTTATAATATACGTATATTTAAATAAATACCTTATTTATACAACTGCTCGCAGTCCAGTAAAAAATTTTAAACACCCTAATCTAAAATGATTAAAAATATATCATTATACGATAACTACAAAAATAAAAACAATCCCCAAAAGTAAGAATTTAACTTGCTCATCAAGAGTTCCGTAACGTCACTCATCTCGAAATTTCCAAATTTCTTTTAAAAAAAGCAGGAACGTAAAAGTAAGCAACCGTGTTGGAGACTGAATTCCGATTCCTTAAAATCAATACGATCGTCAACGCTAAAACACAGTTTGGATCAGAAAGGATAGTACTAGGGTTTGTCTCTTACTAGACGAGAGTAGTGAACATATATAACATTTCAGTAGAAGTCCAACTAAACCAAAGAAAGTAAATTTATAATTATTTATTTCTCGCTGTAATATTTACGAACATAAGTAGGCTGCCTTTCAAGAAAGTAATAACAACAAAAAAAGAATTACCAAACATTAGGCTACTCTGAAAATGCATTAATGAAGCATATATGTGGGACTTTTACTATTGACGTGAGTAGCTAAAAGTTAAATATTTCCATACGATTGATTATTGTGTTGTAAGATTGATACACTTTGGGAACGCACATCTATTAACATTTTATAATGGTTGTTTCCCTTACCATTATACCCTTATCAAAAAAGAATCGCATAGTTTTATCTGCGCTTTCAATATGCGACGAAACGGAACAGAGTAGAAAGGTAAGTGAATTAAAATTCTTGCTGATCCACTTTGTATAAACGACGGAATTTTACAAGTACTTGGTTTTACAGGAAAAGCAGGCTAAAATGTTTTGCATCCTACAAATTTCTCACTTCGTTACTACAGCTTTTTATGTACGGTTTTATGTTGCTTTTATACTCTACTGCACATACTGTACCAACTTGTAACAATAACGATGAGAAATATGAAACCCAACCTTTTCACCGTACTGTTTTATAATCATGATATTTAAATAGCTCTCCATAATAAATAAAACTACTATCTATCTGCTTAATCATCTGGTCAAGTTAGGTTTTAATATTTGCTTTTGCGCTCTTCGTTATCCATTCTCTTTACTTCTAATACTATATCACTGTGTACGACCAACGTTTCTTTTGTGTTCTTCATATCGGTTGTTTAAAAATCCTAACAATAGTTGTTGAGATATAATAAAAACACTCCTAAATATGTTGTAAAACGTTTGTTAAGAAATATAAAAATACAAGCCGTAAAGGCTGTGTAACGTAGTTATATAAATTCGTTGCTATGGCAAAGTACTTGCGTCGATAGTCAACAAATTGTTACTTTACTAATACTAAATATTGCTTTACTATTTTAATATTTATTGCTATATCAACCAGATTTTTTATAAAATAGAAAGTAAAACAAAATGCCAATTCACAACAAATCGGAGGACCTTGGTTGGTCCTAGTTTGCTATGAATCATCCAACAAATTTGCGTAGGTTCAAGCCTAGCTACGACGTTCATTCAACTTGCTTTACTACGTCTAGTTGATGTAAGGTAAGACTATAAAGACAGAATTAATAAAATAAAACTGGGTAACATTTAAAATAAACAATGCGTTGACGGTGAAGTAAGCAGGTGACTTACGTGTTTGGGTTTCTTCTATTAAATAATATTTTTCCTACTTCCTAGGTGATAATTTTTTACATATAAAATATTTCTATTAACTATCAAAGCTTTAAAGAAAATATTTCAGTAAATATTAATTTCTTGAGAAAACGATCTAACATTATAGTTATAAATGGGTTGTACTTTGGTATTAATGTTATTTTTAATTCCCTCCATTCTTTGATTCTATAGGTTTGTAATATTATTTAAGTTTCTAAATGCGTATTCACCAGTCAATTTTAGAAACGACTATTATGAAAGACAATTACTAGACCAGCTCTTGTCACAAAATTTTATGAAAATCCAATGAATTATTTTTTCAGTTGTAAAGTATTTAAAATGTACATATTTATAGAACGGACCACAACAAACCGCAGACGTACGTACACTACAACAAGCAAACGAAGTAATTGTACTCTTAAGTAAACCAGCATAAAACCGTTCAGTGAAAAAGAAATAGTTACTATCTTGAAATAGAACTAAGTAACACAATACGTTTTTCCAAAATGTTTAACTTTAAAATACCTTAAAAATGGTGTAACAACTATACCTAAGTTTACGTTTGAAATTTATTCAATAAACACCCTCTACCAGCCCTAAAAAAAAATATGTGTCTTTTAGAGCACGAGAATTTTAAAAGAAAATATCGTCCTTATATTGTTTAGGTCCAAAATAGAGGGTATCAATTGAATCCAAGAGTATAAACTTGTTCGTTTGCTCGCTGTAAGTGTAACACTTTTGGTCTGTTAAACACGGTATAATACATATTAAAGATCAACTCGAAATAAAAGTCCTCCAAAAGCAAATAAATGAAAGTTTTAAAGTATAAATTTTCTACTATATAGTATTAGCATATGATTAGAAATTTTGATTGCCCATATTTAGCAGAATAGAAAGAGAAAGCTGTTCTTTGTATTATTATTGATTTCGTTCAAATAACTCTTGTTACGATAAAACCATCCGACATCCATTATAATTTGCAAACAAATAACCAAAATAATGAATACAGACTGATTTCATTTCATGGCACATCAAACCCAGACATCATATAAACTGGTACAAGAGGACAGATGTCACAGTCCACGACTCTCTATCAGAGGCGGCTAGTGGGTATCAACAAGTTTCTGAAAGTGATGTAGTTTACAAATTTTATGTAACGTTGGTCAACAGAAGAGAATGTTGTTAGACTTAATAAGTTATTCCTATAAAAAAGTTAGTTAATATATAAATGAGGGAATATAATTTAACGATAAATGACTGTTATAAATAGGAGAAGATGTATTGCAATAAAGAAATTATGGTTTCACTACATTTCTCCCTTTAAAGCCAGTGTTCCATTTGTTTTATGACTCATTGTAACTTTCTTGTTTAACTTAAGGTTGATTAAAACTATGGCATACTTATTTAGAGAAAGAGGAGCATACATATATAGCATAGTTCTACATCAAGTTAGTTATCATTTGTTACTTATAGCTCGTAACTTTGAAGATGACTTATCGTTGAAACAAGTTTGTCAAATTAACGTATTTTTGTGAAAATTATTGTTCTTATTTTATTGGATTCAAAGAGGAATCTTTTCACAATAAAGGACAATGATTAAAAATGGTTAATAAGTCTCAGGATATAATTCCTTAACAAAATGTATACGGACCACAAAATATGCCAGTTTAAAAGTTTACCAATTATTAAAACAGCTAAAAAAAAAAGAAAGAAATTCGAGTTAGTTTTCCTTAACCAATACCTCCAAGAAATGCAAACAGGCTGGTATCAGTGATATTTAAAACACGAAATTCTTCACCCAATGTCGGCTAAAACAGGCCTGTCCTTGTATAAAATAGAGAATAATTGTTTGTAATGTCTAAATACTCCTGGAAATAATATGGATAAACTGTGAAATTTTCTTTGAAATCATTGGAATAGTTTTTGAGTCTATAGAGTTCAAAGAAACAAATAAAAGAGTACAAATAAAAGAGTTTTTATTGTATAAAGAGTTACATAAATAATAATAAAAGAGAAAATGTTAATATGTATGGTTAATAAAAAGATATGATCAAATGCATGACGTAATAAAAAAAATGATATCTAGAAAACTAAATATTTTAAAAAAACTAAATACGTTCATTAATAGAACAAAGGGGCAGGGGAAATGCCAACCTAATAATTTCGATAATTTTAAAACATAAAGGAAAAAGGCACCAGATAAAGTCCCTCTTGTAACAATTTGAATTAATGAAAGTAATAATAATAAAAACAACTGGGAAGTCACTATAAAGTATTATCATTTGGATAATAAATAAAATTACACAAAAAAGAGACTAGATATATAGAAGATTTTAAGGGTTATTTATAAGTTAAATGATATTAAAATAAAGTTAATTAAAAAAGGTTTCAATAAGGAAAAATATGAAAATAATTGAGCGTTATTCAATTCATTTGACAAAAGGATAAAAGTAGGTTTTTAAATATCGAAATATGAAAAACAACACTTTATTAAACGTTTTATAGGAATCTGTAACTTTTTAGTGCTATTACTGGGTTGCGGATTACGTTCTGAAAGGAATTGAATATAATAAATTCCTCTGGTGTGTGTTTAAAACGGTTTAAAGCTGTAACTATATACACTTCTGCGCAACATTGGATAGTTTGTTTGACAAAATAAACAAATACTAGGTTACATGGTATTAATGTAACTAAGAAAACTCATATTTAGGCAATTCATTTTTATAGCAACTATATACGATAAAATTTATATTTTAGGTCATTATTTTTACTAGTATCATTACTTCAAAACAATTTTAGATTTGGCCCAGCTTGGACAAATATAAATGAACTATGGTTTTCTCCTAAACGTACGATAAGAAAACATTAAAAAATTGAGTAAAATTTTATAATTTTGTTACAATTACAAACTCCATTGAAATGGAGTAGGATTTTCCTACGTACTCTTCTGGACGCCAGTTTATTTAGACAAGCAATGGTTTAAAATTAATACATTTTAAGTAATATAGAAAGAAACCAAAAATGAATCTTTCAGTGGCTGAATAATTCTTAGTTTTATATTCTGGAATAAATAAATAATTTTATAATCGATATGTATTTAGAAGAAAACTAATATCAAATGTTAAGTTAAAGGTACAATGATATTAAGAAACAAAGTAATACCATAGATCATGAATAATAAATAGATCTTGCATCCATACGGGGGTTGTGTGCCGGAAAAAAGGTGTTCGCGAAAATAGTACATGATCGCGCCGCGAGGTAGCGCTAGGGAGAAAGCATTGTAAGCATTGGTGTTTCCAACCAGCTTCCTTCGTTTCCCCAATAGATAGAGCCAAAAAAGTCGAATTTCCAGTGGAACAAAATATTGCATTGGATCGGAGTTCTATTAGGTTATCCAAATACAATGGTAAAAAGAAGTGAGAACTTTCTACTTTATATGCAAGTTTTGGGTTAATAATGAAAAATTAAGTGAATGAAAATAAAATGTAAGCTATTATAATCTAGTGATTACATTTTGAATAAACTTTAACCACTTTGAATGTCGCAGGTACTAAATAAATCAGATATTATAACCCATACAGAAAAATGTAGTTTGACATTGATGAAAGTAAAAATGTAAATCATAAGTCATATAATGATAACTCAAAAAATGCGGCTCAGCTGACATCCATAATTAAGGTTTGTTTTCAATAACGAGAATAATTTCTTCGAACGATATCTTGCTCGCTCTTTAAACGTTATTTGGAGACAAACTGGATTGAGGTAAATGCTGTAAGCTACACCAAACATGAACAGAACGTTGCCCGCTTCACTCTCCTTCTATGTGACAGGTTCATTTTGTAACCATTGTTGTTGTTAGATACGATGCAAGAAACGCAAAACGCTGGGTTATAGTCATGCCACTCATGCCTTAGCCTAAGGTGATCCTTTTAGGAGCCACTTTTTAAACCAGTCCCCTCATTACATCATTTGAATTCCCTAAATGGGGTTTATATTGATTATACATTTAGTAAGTTTAGTATATTAATTTTCTTTTTAACGTCCTGCTGTTTGCACTTTAAGGCTAATGAAGACGGGACCTACAGTTTTACGTGGAATCCGAACCACAGCCAATGATGTCTGTTAAGAAACCATTTAGAAAATTATTCAGGGTCAATGGGAATTGAACCCGGAACTTTTCCATTGATGGTTGCCATGACGATTGATAAAGCTTCCTCGCCTTAACAACCACGGCCATCGTGGCTTCAGTATATTAAAAATGTTACATGTTGGTGCTTTGTTGTTTCATGACAAATTCAAATGACACGTTCGAGAGAAACGACCAGGTTTTTAGCACCTCTCCGGTTTATTTTAAGAAGTCATGAGAAAAACAAACAAACAAAAATGACAACAAAAACAAACTTACTCTTAAATTAAAAGTAAATGGTTTCGAAGAATTGTCAATGGTTTCAAAGTACTTAGTAGAACATTTTACAAACAGGATTATCACATTGTAGACTTTTTCAGAGTACAGGAAACTTTCTTATGTAACATTTACTCACCTCTGACCCCAAACCGCTGACGGCTGCCTTCTTTCCTTCCTTCAGGGAATTAGACGTCAGCTTTACACTCTTAGCTTCAGTATTGAACTTAATAGGCTCGTTATATATACAATTATTATAATATTAGCATAATAGTACTAAGTAAATATAAAAGTGTATTTATAGTACTAGTTAAAGCGATAAATCTGACTGTGAAAGTGTTTCTACGTACATTGTGTGTTAGCATGATATACGCAAATACATTCCGGGATTGATAGGGCATTGGCATTAATCTAATTAATAAAAACCAAAAATATAGCTTTGTATTTTAGGTGCATCAATCTGACACCCACTGTATGTGTGGCGATATGTATGCGTTATTTCTATATCGCAACTAGAGGATACTATGTACACAAGGAATGAAAATAAAAAGTAATTACAAATATTTGATTGTATGTTGGTCCTTTAAGCAGCAATGGCTGGTGGTTACATAACTAATTTTCACGTTTTGATAACAAAAAAATGGTATATCTTGTTTTCCATAAACAATCGTGGTAAACTTCAATATAACTGAGTACTGCAGTTATACTGTCAAACAATAACTGATTCATGTATACAATCTTTGTCGTTGATTATCTTCCATGGTTTAAAATATAAATTCAGAATATACGATTAGTTAACTAAAACTATCATTTCAGTAGCCCTTTTTGAAGTCATAGTTAGTTAATGATGGATGTTGAATTTTATTATAATTACTTGTTCGGACATTTGCCATCATTTGTGTGTTAATTAATCAAACACGATGTTTCGGGAATACAAATCAATTCACGTTCTCAAGTGACTAAAACTAACGGTACACAAACTCAGGCAACTAGGCCTATGTAAGGGTGAACAAAGTAAAACTACAAATTATTACTAACCTTCTCAGTCTTAGCTCTGAGATGTATCACGTAGATATTTAAGGTTAGTAATAATTTGTAGTTTTACTTTGTTCACCCTTACATAGGCCAAGTTGCCTGGGTTTATGTACCGTTAGTTTTAGTCACTTGAGAACGGAAATTGATTTGTATTCCCGAAACGTCGTGTTTGATTATTTAACACACAAATGATTGCAAATGTCCGAACAAGTAATTATAATTTCAGTAGCAATATGTGGAAAAGTGTTATTTCGTTACTTATGATTTTTATTTGGTATTGGTAATGGATTAAGAAGACTTTTTGATGTTTTGTTTGATAGTTTTACTTGTTTAAAAACTTGATTTAAATTTTGAAGTAATTTACAATATTTATATGACTTCAAATGAAAACCAGAAACTGTCTTAAAATGCACTTTACACTGTTGAAATTCTTGCAGATTATGGACTACCCACTAATTTATTGAGTATATAATAAGATTAAATGTCAGAAAAATATATCTTATTGTTACGAACAGGCAATATGATTATTATTTTTTATTTTGTTAAATTTATTTTTACTGCTAAGTTCTAATCCTGGCTTTCTTATAATTTTCAGCTTAAAGTTTTGCAATGTGCCTAATTCCTTTGATTTTATTAATAGCACTGGCTTATTTTACATTTTTTTACAATTTTTCTATAGGCCTTGGTCCTGCAGATAATTGTTTCATAAAAATACTATTAAGAGTCATTTGTTCTTTTTTGTGTTTCTACTTTTTAAACTTATGATTTAAAAACTTTCGGCGTTGCAGTTAACATTTTTAAAGGGGTTTCCGTGTGCGAAATATATTTTAATTTAAAATTCACAACTCTCTTATCATTGAATGAACATGTTTATGTTGCGAATAATTATAAGTAGCCCGTTGAAACATTTTTTGGAGAAAGAATTGACAAATATGTTTATTCAACGCGAACATTTTCGCATATATGGTTGAGGACGAACCTTCAGACGGAATAAACTGTTAGATATAAAAACCGTGAGGTTAAAAACAATTCCTTGTAACATGTGCGTATCTGTTACTGATTCCAAGCAGTAGGATAAATAATTGCACAAACATTGATTTCGATCGTGCGATGTTTTACTGTCAAAACAATGTTTGCATATACCACAGTTGTATGTTGACATTCGTTTAGTCGCTTGTCACCTCTTGGTTTTTAACCTGTACTTATGTAAATTGTTTTGAGTACATATTATCTTAAAAGGGTAATCCCGTTGAGTAGTTTTTGTTTCCCACGAGATTTTTTACTTAAATACAACTTTGTAATACTTTTATTTTGTTAAATTAATCAAATTGTTTACGTACTTATTTAGTATCTGTTTAAAAACAAATTATTTCTGACCTATAGAATGGTTTTGGTGGTTCAGCAGTGAAATTTCAACTGTTGCACTCATACGATAATGTTTAAAACAGAGAAAAAACCATAGACTCGATAGTTCTGTCTCTGGAGAAATGAGGGATAGATGATTTGACTAGTCCCCTCCCTCTTCAACTAATATAAAAGCGAGTGTACGTACGTATGTACATACGTACATACATAAGTACTTATGTAACATATAATATAACAGCTGATTTCACCCATCAACTGTAATACTTAAACAAAACATAGTTTAGATCACGGTATATAGAATACTAACGGTAGGGTTCACGCGCATCTACTCTTGACGTCATCGGTGCCCACTGCTAAGAGAAATGAAAATCAGCTGTTTATTATCGGTTGCAGTCGTATTAACAGAGTATATTATT
The DNA here is from genome assembly GCA_018207615.1 of Philaenus spumarius. Taxonomy (NCBI): domain Eukaryota; kingdom Metazoa; phylum Arthropoda; class Insecta; order Hemiptera; family Aphrophoridae; genus Philaenus; species Philaenus spumarius. The sequence continues at coordinate 89,409 of JAGFPH010000626.1, read as the reverse complement.
TTACACATTCTGTGAAAAAAACATCAAGATACGATAAATTACTTTATTTATAAATTATTATTATTACATTTTTAATATCGAAAACGTTTATAAATTGTAAAGAAACGTTTGCAATACATTTTAAAAATCTATATATCTTTTGATATATTTATATATTCGATTTTAAATATTAAAAAAGATTTGGATTCACAATTCCCTATAACTTAATATATTCATACATAATTAAAATAAATGTCAAATAATACAAAATTTAAAAAATAGTGTTCACCATTTGTCGAATTTGAAATAGTAGTTTTTATAGGCCTAATAAGTAAAGGTATTAAAATTTGTTGTAACAATCTGATTTTTTAATATTATTATTAAAGATATGTTTTCTATGTGTGATTAAAATTTTATTAAAATCGGTTAAATATTTTTAAAGTTATTCAATTTTTACATAAGGCTCAATGAGAAGCTTATGGAGCTTATGAGAAACTGGGCACCGATGACGTCACGAGTTACTGCGCATCCACTCGTGAACCCTACCGTTAGTATTCTATATACCGTGTTTAGATTGTACTTTGGGGTGTTGTTTACAACTTCAATCAATAAGTCTTGCGAAGTTTTTTTTTTTTAGTATGAATTGAAGAACTAACGTAGTCTATAATACGTTATAAGATTTACTTTCAGGTTACAAAATGAATATAAATACAACATTTTACTATCAATAACTATAATATTCATTTATCTTATCTTCTAAAGCGAGAGATAATTGTCTGTCTGCTAAATGGATCTTGAATTTCCGTCTAAGGATTTTTGATTTTTTGATTTTATATGGGGTTTTTGGCCACGAGAAATCGATTGGAAATGGTCACCAGTCTGGGAAAATTCGTTTTCTACGTCTTTTTATTAAATTAAAAAGTGAAATTTGTCCATTTTAAACAATACAAAGCACAGCTGATGCAAATGTTTTCAATGTCATTACAATAATCATCTGTTTTCTTTTAAACTGTATTTTATTAGAGGTAAGCCTAATGTTGTATCTATTTATAGTTACCATGGCAACGAATACTTCTGCTAAATAAACATACCCTTTATTTAGTTGTTTAATGTTATAGGCCTAACCTAAACGATGTTCACGGAAATTTGCAATAATAGTTATTGACGTGAGCGAACTAGGCCTTGCTTATAATTGAGCTTTAGCTCGGTCTCCTGGTACTACAAGTTTAAAGAAGAGGTACCCATTCGTATAGCTTCGGAAACACTCGTACATCTTCGTATAACGTATAAACATATTCCTCTATTAATTTCTTCATTATTATATTAATACCTTCTAAATCATTTGGTCTATCAATATGAAGTTGGAAAGCAATTAAAAGATAATATTTGTATCTGTATTTGGATATATAATAATGAATATAAATACAAAATTTTAACAAATAGGCCTACAGTTTTATAATCATTATAATTGTAAACATTTACCGAGTTAAAAAACCCGTCTGAGTAAGCCATAGTAGGCCTAGATAAAGTATTGAAAATATTGCTACGTTGAAACAGCTGTTAATGTAAAAAGCACTTTATTGTTAAAGTAAACAGCTGGTTGTTGTACCAAAACCAAGAATCAAACATCAGCTGAACTATAGACAGATTTTATTTTATGTTTTACCTATTTACAATTTTTCTTTGAAACTAATAGAATAAATTAATAATTTTTCACAAACCTCTGATTTTGTTCTTATATACTAATAATATATAACATATAAACAGTAAATTCATAATTTTAGTTAACAGTTCAAAATAGAAATAGACATTCATCGAAACTGAAGACTTTTGAGGTCGAAATTTTCGTTCGTACGCAATTGAGTAGTTAGTCGTTTTATTTGCAATACCTCAAGTTCAATTTTATTATTGGAATATTTCATTTTGTTAGGCCATCACTATCTAGGAACATGATCATCAAAATAGATGACAATTCTGAGACAGGAAATGAAGAACCTGCATATCCTACTGTGCAAAAGACTTCACGATCGTCAAACAAACGAAAAGCTGATACATTTGAAGAAGAAATCCTCAATAAACTACACGAAAATACCAAGTTTCTGAAATCTCTAGCAACTCAGCCCCCGTCACAAACACCTGACCCTGATGAAATGTTCCTGCTCTCTCAAATTCCTGTTGTAAAACAATTGACACCCGCTGACAAACTTGGTTTCCAAGTAGAATTCATGAAACTATTGCAGTCATATTCAAAACGCAGTTCTTTATTTTTTGTTTTTACTGCATCGCCTACAGTAGGCCTACATAGTTAGAAGATTGTACATTTTGACCTTCTATACCTAAATAATAAAATATGGTTAACCTTATGGTAAAATCTATTGTAAGTACAGTAATGTATAATAAATATAACTTAGTATTGCTGTGGGTTTTTCTTTTACACTAAGACATTCCAGTGAAAACTATTCTTAGCGAGATAAAGTGTTTTACTATAAACAAACGTGATTGAAATGAACCAATGGACATTTTTTAATATTTAAAAATTTGTTAGAATATTCTTCTAACAGTTTATAAATAGTGTTATGTACGTACTATTTATTCCCGCCAAAATTACATCGGTATCATAGTACTACAACTCACAGCCTAGCAACAGCAGTTAATTCAAGTGTAGTATTACAGGTGTAATATTACCTTTACATGACTACTTTGTGACCATTTGAATACTCTTAACAATCAAGTATCATAAAGCCAAGAAAAATACTTGTTTGTTTGCTGTCTGGAGGTACATGTTGTATGCTTCAGTACTACGCCTCTAAGAAAACCTCGGTTTCCTTATTCGTTAACAATTCATAGTTTAATTGGTCATCAGTACCAAATGTTAAATTCGCATAACTTTGTCTAGGTTTGATATAAGATTTTGTCTCACATCGTTAAGACGCCATTAGCGCATGCCTTCTGTTCACGACAAACGCTGTAAAGTTACTAAATCCAAAGATAGCGGGGTGAACGTGTTTATGAAACGTGTTCATTGGAGTGTCAATGAAACTTGTTTATATGTTATATTATAGGCTGTGAACTGTGTTATGTAGTGATTTAGTGACTCAACTAATTACTTTGTGTCAAGTGTATTCGCCAGGTACCTGTGTATATCCACTAATTTGGCCATTAGACCTTCCAACTACTCAACAATACCTCGTGTACAATACACAAACGTACAAGTGCATTCTACAGTTTAACTTTAATACACACAAATGTTTCTCAATTTAATGTGTTTACTTTCGAAAAATCAAGTAGTGCAACGATCTACTTCCCCCCTTCTAATCTGATCTACCTCGCTTTTCGCAATTTAACTAATTAGTGTTTAAAAATAATTACATTGATTACCTTTTTTGGCTCCTGGCTGGCTCCACCAGTCAAGTCAAGAGGGTAGCTCGTCTTTGCAAGGATATT
>JAGFPH010000626.1:68983-85886 GCA_018207615.1 Philaenus spumarius | reverse complement strand
AAAAATTATTTCATTGAGCGGATATGCCTATTGCTTAATCCGTCTCAGTAGGTCTCTTATTAAAATTATCTTAAAAATTCAAAAATTAAAAGACGCAAGAAATAGAGGATATAAATGGACAAGTAATATTAACTATGGTTTCACATTAACAGTGAACTTAATTTATTATGCTTCACACAAAAAAATATTATTCTTAAGTCAGGATTTATATAATCAAGGGAACGGGACGCTAGTTAGGTTTGAAGAACAAGTTATGTTGTAAGCAACCTCAGTCTGAAACAGAGTCCACACTACATTGAGGGATCTCGTTCGTGCCTTTACCTCCAGCCAGTAGTTTTAGCTACTGCCAGCATATAGTGTCTTGTACGTTTTGTGTTTGATAAATGTATTAACTGACATGCTGACCTAGCTTGTACCTTGACCATATAACCGGACGGATTTACTTTGCATGCCGTTTATGGACTATCTTGACAAGTTTAAAAGCTGCCCAGGAAGGATAAGCCCATCATTCCGACAAAAGAAGTTTCGCCCCTTCGTACTGGAACGACCGCCTAGCTAGACCCCACCAATGATCTAAATAAATAAAATGTTATCCGTGATAATTTACCAACATCTTATTTTTGACACCAATTCCAATAGATTTGTTACACTTTCGTACCACAAAACCTCACTTTTATCCCACTATATTACATACATAGTCTACTCTTGTTATTTCTGTACCAGTTAAAGTAACCCCTTTTTACACGCATGACTGGATAAATACTTTTCCGTCTTATATGAAACTGAAATAACTAAATAGTTTTACGTGTTTACCAAGTCTGTCAGTTTCAGGGGGAAGTGGGATTTTATACAAACTCCCGCTTTCCACACACATGACATGATATAGAGCCATGGAAGTTGACACCTGTCCACTCGTACCACTTTATTTATGTTCTGACCTGGATTTCTATAATGTAATCGGTTCAATTAAAATCCATACATTGGTTATTTATTTCCTGTAGAGTAATATGTATTCGTCTCAGACATTAAAAGTGCCTTTAGTTCTGTTTAATTTTAACTCGACAGTTGATGAAATTAGCGTCCATTATTAGATTTGTTTGTAAATTGAAATTACAAAGTCAGATTTACAACTTTGTAAGTATTATTTGAATAAAGTATTTTTTCAACATAATTTACAGGAACACAACCTGTTGATAAATGTTTTTGGAACAACCCATTAAGAGGTAGGTTAACTAATTTGGAAGGTTAATTAAGGACCTTATTTTTAATGAAAATTATAGTATTTATTGTTTTAAATAAGGAATAAGAACATTTAAAATAGTAAAAGAAGGCAAAAACGATCAGATTACAACAAAATGGTAGGCATAGATATTTAATTTATGCTACTTTTGCATGAAACAAAAATCTTTAAATGACAAGTTGTTATTCTAAACATTTGTACTGTATTTTATTTATATTTATATTAATAATAGGTTAATTACCTTATATATCATCCGTCAACAATCAACATTTTTCCTTTGTAGGATTACCGGTTTCAACTGTATACCGTCATCTTCAGATCCTTATTGTTCCTTACTTTCCGCCTGTTCTGGCATCATCTTCTTTACACATTTGGATTATAATTATAAAAAAGAATACAACACCATCAAACACATTGCCATAGCTAACGGTTACAGGCCCAAAATAATAGATAAGTTGATATACAAAGAAGGACTAAAGAACATCGGGCTCGCACCGCGTCCCAAGAATAATACACCAAAAAAGACATACGTATCTATTGAGTTCGGTAAGAGACTTGAATACCAACTCAGAAGAGAGATCATTAAACATAATATAATTTTATCGTTTAAAACAACGAACAAATTAGAAAACTTTTTTCAGGCCTAAAAGTAACCACCCAATCAACAGAAATAATTTGTCCGGTATATATAGTTTAACTTGCACTGACTGTGAGAAATTTTACATAGGCCAAACGGGGCGTTCCTTTGCCACACGGTTTAAAGAATATACCACTACCCATAACTGAACAAAGGTCACACTTCGCTCAACACCTTATGGACTATGATCACAAGTACACATCTATAGACTAAAACCTAGAAGTACTTCATATCTGCAAAAAGGGCCGTCTCATGTCAGCGTTAGAGGAGTTAGAAATATACGCCTCAACTAAAAATAAAACCAAAAACCAAAACATACTAAATGACAAAATTAACTATCGGTCAAACGAACTATTCAATACTGTGATCAGATTGAAGGAGGGGATCAGTTTACAGGACAAACAGACCGTTTAGTTTAGTACAGAATAGACGACCGCCCGAATTACATGTTCGACCGGCGCGGCAATAATAAACCTTCTCGTTGACCAACATAACGATTTTCTGTATAATGAACTTTTACATATCTTAGTGTGTCGGTTTTTGTAATAATTTTAATCTGTTTATTTGTTTCGTGTTTGTAATCTTAATATGTGACAAATGTTTTTAAATGTGCCAAATGTGTAAAGATGCCAGAACAGGCGGAAAGTAAGGAACAATAAGGATCTGAAGATGACGGTATACCGTTGAAACCGGTAATCCTACAAAGGAAAAATTTGGATTGTTGACGGATGATATATAAGGTAATTAACCTATTATTAATATAAATCAAATATACAATCCAGGAAGCTAAAAAACAATATATTTAAGTTTTATTTATAATTATAATCTTTCCATGTACATGACAATATCTTGTTATGGATTAGATTTACACTGTAGTAAATTTATATTAATTTTAATTATGGTACCAAAAATATATTTAAGTTAATTGAAATGAATTGTTTTATCAATATAATGCTTATGCAAGAATACTGTAACTAAATACAGTTAGTTAAATGTAGTAAATCATACAGCTACATATAATTGACATTTAATTTGAAATTGAGAACAATTACGTTGTCATTTGACATTTCCAAATTAACTAACAAAAAACTAAAGTAAGTATAGGCCATGCCACCCTACCTTGAGGCAGCCCAAACTTAAATGCAGGGTTTATAGCCACTCGTCCGCAACCGACCCTTTTACAATCCTATTAGCGACACTTCCTTAAACGCTTTAGTTCAATATTAAAATATAACTAATTATAATGTGATATACTGATTCATGAGTTCATATTAAGAACAACGATATAACAAACATTTCTGTTTCTATCCCATTTCCATCGGACATCTTTTACGGTTTTAATAATTATAAACAAAATTCAAAATGTGACGGTATAATACTCGATGGTATATGTTCCCCCTATACAAATTTGAAACTGTAAAAGAATAAAAATTATAAATTCAATGGTTTAAATAAATAAATTCAATGTTTTAAACATTTAAGCTCCATTTAAACGTGAACACTTGGTTAACCGTATTATCGGATTATAAATGCTAGCAATATTTTACTTCAAGAATTCTTATTTTTCGAACGGGTGAATGTGCAGCTAATTGAACTACCACTTGGGTAAAGCCACCGCGTCGTGTCTTTACCAGTGACCGGATAGGGTGAAACTACTTACTGGCGAATATAATACACTTACTTACGTAATACACTTTTATAGTACACTTACTGTTTATGGTCATTTCTGTCTCTACATCACATCAGAGATATCGTTTTCGAAGACACCTGACGGGTCCATATTGGCTGAGAAGTACATTACTACACCCATGGGAAGGAGCTAACAAGAGGACAATGAACTGTGATTTTAACTGGTTTTGGTAGTCTGCTTATTGAAAACCTAAAGAGTACTCTACGGGATTGTTTGCACAGGCACAAGCAGAACAACGGTGGAGCATCGAAGAAGACTGTCGACTATGGGAAAGTGCTTACAACGCTGAGGAAATATCTGCCAAGAGAAGTATGCCAGAGTATCAAACAAGAATGAAGAAATGCGACGACCTTACAAAAATATGAATTCGCCGCATTGACCATAACATGAATATAAACAAAAAATATTTTAATGCGTCCTTTGGTAGTATTAAGCCTGCAAAACAAGCTTTGCTAAGAAACAGTGAGAGGAAGTTTTTAATTTTAGGTTTATTTTGTTTATAGTTTATAATTTTATTAAACCCTTAAAAAATGTCCGATGAAATGTGACAAATAACAGAAATGTTTGTTACATCGTTGTTCTTATATGAACTCGTGAATCAGTATATCATATTATAATTAATTATATTTTAATATTGAACTAGAGCGTTCAAAGAAGCGTCCCTAATAGGATTGTAAAAGGATCGGTTGAGGACGAGTGGTTATAAACCCTGCAGGTCATTTTGGACTGCCTCAAGTTAGAGTGGCACGACCTATATAGTAGTAATCCGTAGATACGCATGCGCATGTTATATCCGATTTTATATCATCTGTTCCTTAACTTTTACTATAGGGCTCGCTGCTATTCAATGTAATACGTTGGGATTTTTGTACGTTGATTATTCATCGATTTCAACTGCTACCAACTTAACACTTTGACAGGGAGAGATGATATGTATTTAATCATGTGCGTTGGCCATCTGAGTTTAGAAAATTGTATTGTTAAAATTTCACTAAATTATAAATTAAAGTATGATCGATCCAAGAGTACTTCAACAAACTATTTAAATAATTACGAAATATAAATTAAACATATTAAGCAACTACTTCTCATTATTATTTAAAGTGTATACATGAGTTTGGTGGTTCTTTTTTTTTTGTGCAAACCAACAAAAAGTCTGCAATCCACACCTCACTGCTTCAGCATGTTAAATTGAATGACAGGTGTTAAAACTGGTGCAAAGTAATTGCAGTTATTTGTACCGGGTAAACAAAACAAACTGACGTTGAAAAACTTTTAACAATTATTGCAATTCGTATAAATAGTTCTTACAAATGTAATGCGATTTTATCGTCTCTTATTTTACCTTGTCAACCGAATGTTTGTTTTATGCTTGTGAACAAAAATAAATAGTATCTCATTATACTGTAATTGTACAAGAATTGCATCTCGTCTAAGACTCAATTTTAGTTGTTAAATTCAATAAAATGTATTAATTTAAACTTGGCTTTTATTTGTCCAACTGTTTTGATAAACTACAATCTCGCAACATAATAGCGTTTTATAAATTCTAATTTGTTAAATTTAAAAATGTGTCAATATATACAGGGTGGAAGAAAGATAGTGTTAAAAACTTCGGGAAATGGTTCTATGGATCAAAATAAATAGAAAATCAAGAATAATATTTTTTCGAAAAACTCTTCATTTTACAAATATCCGCCATTTTGTTTCTTTTACTAAATAATTAATATCTAGAGAATTGTTTAACCGATTGAGTTAAAACTTGGCATGGAGTTTAACCTAACAATGATCTATCTTAAGAAAAATAAACGATTATATCCAATCATGCGCTTTAAAATGGCGGTTGTTTGAAAATGTCAGACCTAAATTACTCAAAAACCGTACATTTTAACAAAAAATGTAAAGGTACCTTTTTGTAGCTCCTTTTAATTCCCTATCGGATGATTTAACTTTCAAAACAATTGGATGAAGAATAATAGTTAAGTTAAAGATAATGACAGCAAATGTACATACAATACTATTGTTGTATTTATATATTGTGTTGGTATAGGATGTTGCCGGGTTGAATAGACCAATAATTATTACTCATAACTTAGCTTTATCCTTCATTCGATTGTTTTAACAATTACACCAAGCGATAGGGAATCAAAAGCGCTACAAAAAAAAGTCTTGACATTTTTTGTTAAAATGTACGGGTTTTGAATAATTTAGGTTTGAAATATTCAAACAGCCGCCATTTTGAAATGCATGATTGGATATAACCGCTTATTTTTCTTAAGATAGATCATTGTTAGGTTAAATAGAATAATGTTTAATTTTAAATTTAATCAATCGTGTAGGCCTTTTTTTGAAAAATACAAAATTTTAACTTTTCCATCTATTTACATATATGAAATGTTGTTGTTTTTTAAGGCAAACCAGGGTATGTTCGAGGAAAAACAATATAACCATACATATCTGATGAGGAAAAAAATATTGCAATATCCTGTGCACAGTTTAAAATTTTTAGAACGTGGTGTTTATTACTCTGGTTTGAAATTATTTAATAAACTTCCAGATAATATTAAAAAACAAAGCCGTTTCAAGAATTTTCGTGGATCACTCAGAGGATACCTTTTGAGGCATGCTTTTTACTCAGTGGAGGAGTACCTCAGTTCATGACCTCTGGGTGACTAGGATGCATTTTGTATTCAGGATGACACTCAGAAGTTAATTAATAAGAGATATCATGTAAACATGGATTCACTGTGTCTTAATTTGTTTGTATTATAAATTTGTATCTTGTGTACTTGTTGTGTTGTATCTTGTTCATGTTTATTGTCCTACTTCCTGGACTGTTAAATAATAATAAAGAAATGTAAGAAAGGCAAAAAAATGGACGTTTTAGAGCAGTTTTTTATATACCAAACATTAAAAACGGAACCAGACAACCTCCTTAACGATCAAGTGCAATTTGGATCACACGCCATATACGACAGTATCATAAAGTTAGAAACGCCTACAAGTTAGGCAAACCAAAAACAGCTGACTGAACAGTGATGCAACATCGCATCGGCAGTTCATGTTAAGGTCGGCCCGACATTAGACCTGTTTTAATAACCCTAATAAAATTTATGTTATAACGACCCAGAAATGGTGAATTTTTTAAAGTGTTTTACGTGTGTTTTTTAAATGTGTTTTTTAAGTGTGTAATGTAGGTATTGCGACGTGAGAATTCTTTGACAATGACATTTGTGGTGTCGAAACCGCGGTCAGATGTATTCTGAGCCAAAAACGGACTGTTTGAAGGTTAGTAAAAATAATAAATATTGTATCTTGTGTTGTATGTGATGGTTTTATATGTATTAAGGTATGACAACTCAAATGTATACCGCAGCATTGCTGAACTATGTATGCCAAATTGATGCAAATAAATAGATAGATTAAACGTCATGCCAAATTTGAACTCAATCGGTTAAACCGAACTCTAGATATTAATTATTTAGTAAAAGAAACAAAATGGCGGATATTTGGAAAATGAAGAGTTTTTCTAAAAAATATTATTTTTGATTTTCTATTTATTTTTATCCATAGAACCATTTCCCGAAGTTTTTAACACTAACTTTGTACCACCCTGTATATATTGATACATTTTTAAATTTAACAAATTAGACTTTATAAAACGCTATTATGGTTTTTGATGTTCATTCAAAAACTTTCCACATTTACTAGTTAAAATCCACACAATAAACCAAACATCTGGTTTTATAAATATGTATTATTCCTAAGAAAAACATATTTTGCGATATTTAAAAATGCACTTTCCCCCTACCCCACTAAACCAAACAAAACATGTATAGTCCTACACTCAATTCCACGTTCACCGTGCAGGTCTTACGGAAGCTATTCGTGCTACTACCATTACTGGGAACATCGAGTTTATTGTCGTGCGGGTTGCGTCAACTGTCCAAGCGTTTCGTGGGAGGTGATGTTTTTTGGACGGCTAGTATTGCTGAGACTGCCGTTCGGATAACATGGCTTACGGGCGCTTCTGCTGGGTGGACGTGGACTCAAGTGTAGAAACAACCTGTAGCTTATTTTACCTTGCATTTAAAACAAACAAACAATATAAAATTGCATTTAAAATTAAAGTGAAATTCTAACAACCGTTCCCGAAATAAATAAATAAGCTAGACAACTTGTGATTTTTCGTTAGTGAATATGAAAAAGTCATTACATCTTAAGAACCTGTCGTAAATGTCAACTTCGGGGGTAACAGTGTGGCCGAGAGTCTAAATGTGATAGGTACGTTCTAACCTAGTTACTGCCTATCGCTTAACCCGAGATAAACTGTCTTGTAGTCTTTATTAGACTAACTTGTTCTAAGCAAAGACTTTAGGCAAAACAAAAATCGAGTTCGAGTTTTTTTTAAATTTTGAATCCTGAAAACTATATGAAAAATAAATTGATCCTACTTTCCATCGGTTATCTTTAACATTATTTTTAAATTGAAACTCAAGGGTTTTTTTGCAATTTCAGCTCTTTAGTCGTTGCAGTTCTAGAGATGGTGAGTGGTATTTTGCTTTTATTATGAACATATGGTGACAGACTTACTCATGGCTGTGTGTAACTGTTCCATATTATTAATGTCTGTACTATTTCAACATTTATTAAAAAACTATTGCCACAAAACATCTACAAACAATATCAGTAAAGACAAAGAAAAGTACAATTCTCGGTTTTATTGAAATAGAGATTTGTGCGTTCTCATTTTCACCCGGAAATTAAATCTATTCCACTTACAACCATTGTAGTTTCCTCAATCCGTAAGGTAAACCATTTTTACACAGTTTCAAGCTCTACTTACCATTTGCATATATAATTTAAATACATTTCTATTGCAAACACATTTTTTATGAAAATATCTCCGTTTAAGTCAGGACTCAATTTTCAAAATCATTTAAAAAACACTAAGTAATAATATTAAATAGCACGTTGAAAATTATGTTTATTTTATGTAAGCCAATTTCTAGTATATTGAAGGTATAATATAGGAGAATAAAGAATTTTCATACATTGCCTGTGACTTACTGTTTTTCGTTTTGTTACGGAAGGATTCGGGACCGCTAAACCTATTTTCAAGTTATGAGCAAGAAGAATATATCGCTATTTACAACACAACCATAACCTGTGAAATTGAATATTCCTCAAAAACGTAAGACTGTCCTAAAGAACGTAAGACCTGTCTGACTCCGGTCTGTAAACACGTGGTTTGCCTACAGGAGTGTGTTTGTGCATTTCTGAGTTTGTATTATTGTGTTGTTTGACTTCTCAGTTTCAGCTCTGAGATGTACTATGTAGATGGTTAAGGTTAGTGGTATATTTTAGCTTTACTTGTTTTCTTTACATATGCCAAGCTTTATGTTCTCTTAGTTGTTAGTCATCTGATAAAGGGAGTTGGTTTATATTCCCGAAACGTTGTGTATTGATTTTTAACACACAAATGGTGCACAAGTGTCCGAACAACTAATAATAATACTGTCCTAGTGTTGCGTTTTACAATAAACGGTATCAGTTTACTGACACAAACTTTCTCCCAACTTACTGTAGTCAAAATAATATTGTTTTTAATCATTTTATTGACTACTTTTTAGAACAAAACAAAAAAATAATATTCTACCTACGTCAATCGTATAAAAAAATGATTGTCCCAGGCGGGATTCGATCGCGTGACCTTTTAATTACTGGCCGTGCTCGCTACCGTGGTTCTACCCCGTGCGGCCGCTGTCGCGATGCTAGATTGACAACACAAACTTGTTTATTTTTAAACATTTCCCCATAATTATAAAACGCCGAAGTTTTGATAAAAGCGGGTGGTGTCATTTTGTTTGGCATCTTAAGCACTATAAATACTGAAAATTTGATCAAAATCGTTAGAGCCGTTTTTGAGAAATTTGCATTTTTGTCGTTTTTTATAGGTTTTTAGGGGTAAATTACCCTTAAAAATTAAAAATTCAAAAAAACGAAAAAAAAGCCTGGAGATATTAGGGTTTAGTACCTACATACCAAATTTCATGAAAAACGGACCAATAGTGTCCTCTCTGGTCGTGTATACATACTGACAGACTGACAGACAGACACCACTCTAAAAACACTTTTTTTGGGTTCAGGGAACACCAAAACAAAAAATTCAACTAAAAATATTTTTGGGTTCAGGGAGCACCAACACAGATAATTGCACTAAACAATTTTTGGGGGTTCTAGGAGCACCAAAACAGATAATTCAACTGAAAATTCAAATTCTAACATTTTTACGAAAACAATACTTTCTCCATATACTACGTACAGGGTGAAGAAAGTAAAAATCCAAACACTAGTTGTTGAATTACAAATTTTTCTTCTCATCAAGATTTATCATGTCCTATGAATCCTAGAGAATTGTACAGTTTTTTTTATTTTCTTGTAGGTTTTTACGTTAACTAATGTAAACAAAGTGCGTTATTTAAAATCCTTAAACCATCGGGTTTCGCTTTTTTCTGTCTAGTATTGAGATTTATGAGCTAGAGACGTAGTCTGGAATTAATGAATTTGACCCGATGTTCTGGTTTGCATAAAATACTTGGTGATGAATATAGATGCCGTCAGACTAAATTTATTAGTGTGTAAGGATGAGCATCACACACATTTATATGCAGTAATTTTGAACTTTTTTTAACTGTATATTTTGTAACTGTCGTTAAATGTAAGGTATACACATTTTTTTAAAATAATTTCATGGAACATTCCGACCCTAAACAGGTGTACAGAATATACATCTCGCTTCGTATGTGACAATTGCAGTGTAAATAGTTTTCATATAACGTTGACAGAAGAAATCTGTCATTCTTAACAGGTGTCTTCCTCTTGTTAAAGAGATGCGGTTCCTGGAATTTGTATGTTTTTTATATATATACAGAGTGGTACAAAAGTCCGGCCACCCTTTATTAATTAAAAATATTTGTACATATCACATCCGTACTCTCAGGAACCTATTCAATTTTTAAAAAAACTATTTAATTATGCTTTGATAAAATGTATCCGCCATCTTGAATGTAACTTTACTTTTTTTAATGGGAAGGTGGTCATGTGATACATCATTTTGATGTAGAATTTAAAGAGAAAACCAATGGAGAAATTTGCACATCCATACTTTTAACGGATTAAAAATGGCGGCAAAAACCAAGGAAATCATGTTTTTTGATTGTGCACCATTTTGCTCAACTATTTAAAAAAATGTATATTAATTACTATTCGTTTCGATTCAGAATTGAATACGTTTTCAAACGAAATGCCACACAACCATATTTGGGAGTGTTTGGTTGAACCAATCGAAATCAATTTTGACGAAATCAAAATGGATGAAATTCAAAAATTTTAAATGGCAATATAGGTCATGTGTCATTTCGTTTTAAAGTCTATTTAAAATGAACAAATTTTGTGTTTAATATGTTTTTATATCTTTAATAGTTGGCTAAAAATAACTTAAAAGAACTATTACGTTTCGTAATAGGCGCCCGGCCTTACCGACTCTGCAGTCCGCTATTCGACTCTTCTAGTTCAAGTAGTTCCCTTTTTCCCGCTAGACGGCGACTCCGTACAGACACAAATAGTTTATAGCGTCATAGGCATATCTGAGACTGACCAGCTGTTTATCACGTGACCGGCTCTGTCATGGAATTAACTCCGTTGAAAGGCAGCCATTACCTTTCCGTTTTGTTCAAGTCGACAGACGTTATGGCTTTGTCTTTGTGACGTTCTTAATTTTTGTAAATGGCTTAGTCGGGAGTATATGATCGACAGTGCGTTAGTAATTAAAATGTTATTCTTTTAAGTCCTATTCTACTAAAAACCAGGTATGTGAACTTTATACTACCAAATTAAAATGTCTTTGCTTGTCATCTTATGTAACGTTGCCTTTGTTATAAAACTTTACTTGTAAGTTTACAACTATGTGAACTTAAGTTTACCTTTAATATTATAAATAACATTTCATCAATTTCATTAAGTATATTTTTTTATATCAATGTTATTCAAGTTTTCCTTCTTTAATTTACAATCAGTATACAATTAATGTAATTAGCCTATTTTCAAACTAAAGCCTAGCTTAGGCAATTTATGTAATTTTTGTTACAAATTTAAAGCTGTGTAATTTTTAACGAATAAGGGCTTTTAAAACCTATCATTTAAATAACGATATCTCTGAAATATATTGAGCCTATAAGCAAGAAGCATTTTAAAAGTTTAACATGTGCTCTCTAGACATGTAACAACAGATAAAGTTAACATGACAAATGCTAACAAGTTATCTTTGGTTAAATCTTCAATTAACAGTTAACATTTTGATTTAACCCTGCTTGTTAAAAACTTATCAAAATATTATAAAGGCAAACTTTTAACCTAAAGGCTTTATTTTATTCGTTTTTATCTAAGACTGGTACATGTTTTCTTGTAGCAGATTGCGTGGTTACTTTCCGATTAAAGTTTGTTTAGCGGGTCGATTCTCAGATAGGCCTAACTTAATAATTTTTTCTTTGGTCACACTCTTTGACTTGTGTTTGTTCAACTTGCTTAAATTTTTGTTTAGGGGTAACTCGATGGTGTTTGTTTTCTTGAGTGCTGCCGCCTTGATTTTTTTTTTAAACCTTATAGTTTAAATAAAGTCCTAATATATTTTTTTTCTTTCGTCACACCATTCTCACACAACGACATTTCTCATAAACCAAATTTTTTTTGTTGGTGAAACTTTAAACTTTTTTATCATTTTTTTTTTACAATTTAAGATATATCCAGACAGAGACAAATAAAAACAAAAAAATACAAAAAACTACAAAATCCAAAAAAATAAATAAAATTTATACAATCCAAAAATAGATAAAAACTTAAAAAAATTTACAAAATTTCTCTCTGTTTGAATCTATCTTTAATACTCTTTTTTTTTATATACACACAGCTTACTCTTTTCCAAATTATCACCTGGCTTTCTTTTTTTATTTAATTTGAAAACATGTGTGACATACAACAAATTGTAGATTATCTCAGGAAGCCAGAACTTTCTTTTGAAGTAGTGTTGCGAGGAGGCTGTCTTGGCACTGAGTACAATGCGGTCTAGTTTGCGAGGCCTACTTCAGGCAGGCTCTGAGCCATGTGCAAATAATTTAACAGCTGATAATTTTGAGGAGCAGTTCGACCTGGCTCATGACTCTCTTGACGATTTAAAAGATAAATTTGCAAGTTTAAATCCTAATCAAAATTTAGATTTATCTAGATCCAATACTAGGCTAGAGCTGTTTGAGGCTAGGTTAAGCTTATTAACATCTGTGTTAAATAATTTAAACTTAAATGCCACTGAGCATAATGCAGAGTGTAATCGTATGTTAGCATCTTTTCAAATGCTTAAACTACATTTTCAGTCGCTCTCTGCAGACAATTTAAATAATTCTGTATTTCCAACGCAGTCCTCAGTGTCGAGCCAAATCAATGTGGCCACTGCTTCTACAATTCCAATTTTAAATTTGCCAGACGCCGAAAGAAATTTGCTAGAATCAGGCTCTGTACCTGCTCCCATTATTTTAGGTCAGGAGTACTCCACTCCTGAAATTGTTTATGGTAAACTCAGAAATCCAGCTGAAAAGTTGATATCGACTCTCCCTATAACAGACGGTTTCGATTTAGAGAAACTAATTAAATTTATTAAAATCGCTTTAATCTTGTGCAAAATTTATCCCGACATCAGGAGAAATATTTTAATTGTCCTAATGGCTTATGCAAAGGAACCTTTAAGCTCGTGCTTAGGTAAGCACACGACGTTTCGCGCCTTCCATAGAGAGGCATTAAATAGTTTCATACCTGCTAAACGTCGGAACACTTTGGAGCAGGATCTTTTCTTTAGACCTCAAGGTTTGGGAGAGACTCTGCACCATTTTGTTTCCGACATCAAGGAAGCTGCGCAGGTGCTTCTTGTAAATAAAACCGAAACAGAAATAACACAGGTTATTGTTGATGCTCTCTCGCCGGAGGTGCGAAACTGTCTAGTATTTGCAAAAAGGCCGGTTAACTTCAACGACTTGGACACCATCTGTGCCCAAGTCAATAACACCTTATATACTGACAAAGAAAGGTTGTCAGCGGAGAAAAGTTTCTCTAGGTCTGAACCCGAGTTTAGACCCGTAAGGTCACCCGTGACCTGCTACAATTGTGGCCGAAGAGGTCATACAAGCCCACAGTGCAGGCAGTATCCTAATCATCGACAACTAAATCAGCACAACTATCCTTCTCATTCAAAAAACGATTCAAGGGGCGGAAATTAGTCATTTTTTCCAATAAAAGCTCCTTCCGTAAAAAACGACTACAGTCATATTAAATTATATCAATCTTTTTTTAAACCTGCACACATCAGTAAAACCATGTCACGAAAGTCATCTCTTTTTATTAAATCCGTTCACTTTCAATCTAAACCAGGGGTAGTACACAATCACAATAGGTCTATTTAAATTCAAAACATGAGAGTAACCTCTCAACACCCACTAAAGCTCGTAACTTTTCTAATTTTAAACAGGGATTAATTGCACCCTTTTACTTAAGGCCCACGTGTCTACTGTAAAGCAACTGGTCACTATAACTGGGAGTGCCCTTCGTTCAGTCAGTGTAGAAATAAGATCACTAGTTTTTCTCCTTTAGCCAATAACTCTCTTACCAGAAAAACGTACAAGTCATTAAAATCCAAAGGTTTGAGCAACAAGATTCTACCTCTTGTTGAAGTCAACTTTAAAAACTTTAAGGCTAATGCCTTGTTAGACTCTGAGTCAGTCAGAAGCATCATGTCGTCTGACCTCTTTGAACATTTAAAATCCTTAAACCAAGTTAAAGAAATTCAAGAGGTAAAATCGGAGTGCCTCACCACAAACGGAGAAAAGCTAGGGACCAATCTAGCGTGTAAAGTTCATCTTAAAATACAACACTGTAGCTGGAACTTTGAAATTTTAGTGGCACCTCAGCTGTCGTGTCCTCTTATCCTGGGGTCCGGTTTCTTTCTTAAAAGTCGACTCATTTTAGATCTTTTCCAAGGGACCTTTACTTTTAAATTTTATAAGGCTAAACCCTTCCAGTTAGTAAATTTTCAAAAAAGGTCACCTCCTACAGTTAGTTTATCCTCTACTACTCGGGTCTCTGAAAACCCACTGAGTCACCTTGATGACAAATGTCAAAAGGAGATCTCAAGTCTGATAGAAAATTTCCCTGATGTCCTTACTACAGAATTAGGACTCACCGACCTAATTAAATATGAAATAGTGCTGAAAGACAATATACCGGTGAATAGCCAGCCCTATCAATTGGCCTCTCCGAAAATGCAATTTTTGAGGGAGCACATCAAAGACCTCGTCGAAAAAGGAGTAGTAGAGAAAAGCATCTCCAATTATTCTTCTCCAGCGTTTCTTGTTCAGCATCCTGAAAAGAAACCCCGAATGGTCATCGATTATCGAAAACTAAACCAACATATCGTAATCGAAGCCGTACCCCTTCCTAATCTGCACCAGTGCTTCAATTGGTTTGTGGGAGCCAAATTTTTCACTGTGTTTGACCTCAACTCAGCCTACCATCAGATTCCACTCACCGAGAGTTCTAAACATCTCACCAGTTTTTGTACCCCTTGGATGCTCTACCAGTTTACACGAGACCCATTTGGACTCTGTACTGGTGCTCAAGTTCTAACTCGACTTCTAGACCAAGTTTTCTCAGACATCAAATTTAAATTCGTTTTCAACTACCTTGATGATTTAGTCATCTATTCTGAGACTTTGGATGAGCACATCAAACATCTGCGTGAAGTCCTATCTCGCTTGCGAAGAGCGAAACTTACGGTTAATCCCGATAAGGTTCGTTTTGCAGTAAGAGAGATAAGTTTCCTTGGACATTTAGTTTCTGCTAGAGGCGTGCAAATTGACCCCGAAAGAACCAAGGCCATCAGAACCTTTCCTAAACCTACCAATCCAAAAGCTGTGTCACGCTTTATTGGAATGGTCAATTTTTTTTCTAAGTTTATCCCAAACTTCGCTGAACACGCCGCTCCTCTAAATCTGCTCCGGCGGAAAGGGCAAAAGTTCGTTTGGAACAATGAGCAAGACCTTGCTTTTGAATATCTGAGTAATGCCATTGGGCAACCTCCCGTACTTCGTATGGCTAATTTCGACAAACCTTTTGTCCTTCAAACGGACGCAATTTCGTGCGCTTTAGGAGCAGTCCTACTCCAGGAAATTGACGGTTCACGTCAACCTATTGCCTATGCTTCCCGCACCCTAACACCTGCGGAAAGAAAAGCCTCTTCTGCGTATGAGTCAGAATGTCTGGCCGTAATCTTTGGAGTAGAGAAATTTAGACAGTACCTCGAGCATCGCGAGTTTCTCTTAGAAACAGATAATCAAGCTCTTTCATGGCTACTTGCCCGTCCCAGACAATTGGGCAAAATGGGATGGTGGATAGCCAAATTAACATCATTGAAATTCCAAGTGGCACATATTAGGGGCACCCAAAATGTAATCGCAGATTCTCTTTCTAGGATGTTTGAGCTAGAAAAGCAACCAGAACAAATATCTCCTTCTGAGAACACCATAGTCTGCAATAGCCTTTTAACTAATTTTCCATTAGCCTTCCAGGACATTAGCGCTAAACAGCGCACTGATGACATCTTAAGTCCCATTATTTCTGATCTAGAAACAGGTGCATCTTCTAGCCGATATTGTCTAAATAAAGGGACCCTGTGCCTTAACCCACGTACGGCCACGGTTAAAGCTAAAATTGGCCAGCCCGTTTTTAGCGTTTTGCAAGCATATTTTTAAAAATTCGCCAAAAATAGTAAATGAACCCCAATCCAAATGTGTTCAATAGCTTTTTTGTAGAAGAAACTTTAAAGAATTCAAATATGCCACTAAAAATTAGTTTATTTTGAAATTGTAAAAGTTATTAGCTCAAGAAACAAAAAATGTTCAGTAACGAAAGGAAAAAGTTCAACTTTAGGCCTACATAACAATTAGTAAACATTTTTTGTATTTTTTTCGTAAGCGTAAAAAAGTTTCGTAATTTAGTTCTAAATAGAACTGTATAAAAACATTTATCAATTTCAAATTTTTTATTTTGAAAAAAACCGTTTTTATGTTTCAAGTACACAACTGGTACCTACCTAGGCCTAGATTGTAACGTCATTTACTTATATATGCTTTGACCAAAAATGAAATATTATTATAAGAAAGTGTAGAGGATAAATCAAAGAAAAGAACGGTGTACTTGTCTTTCCTTAGTTCACAAAAGTGTTTGAGTTACATTT
>JAGFPH010000626.1:53325-65673 GCA_018207615.1 Philaenus spumarius | reverse complement strand
AACGTTATGAAATTTTACTTTTAATTTCATTGCTACATTAATAATATCACTTCTTTTAGGTTACACTTCTATTGATACTTACTTCTGGAGATCTACAGGGCCGAATTTCGTGTGGTACGTTTTAAATGAAAAAGAATAATGTTGTCATTACAATAAAAACGTTATGAAATTTTACTTTTAATTTCATTGCTACATTAATAATATCACTTCTTTTAGGTTACACTCCTATTGATACCTATTTCTTGAGATGTACCAGGCCGATTCCAGTGTGGTTTATTGTGCGGTTTTAAATAAAAGAAAATGTTTTCATTATTGCCAAAATATTATAGTGTCATTCTTTTTTCATCGTTATATTAATAAGGACACTTTTGGTTTTTTTTAGGTAACAAACATATTGATACCTATTTCTGGAGATTCACTTTACAAAATTGTGTGAAGGAAGTTTTACTAACCCATTTGAAACAGCCTTCTCAGGAGGCTTATTTACCTAGTTTGTAAATAAATTAACTAAACATGCACTATTTGGTGAAATGACAATGGTTTCACTTTGTCTTAACTCGTGGACACACAATATTTGTACTTTCTTGTTAAAACAAAAGTACGTGCATCTGTCCTGTCAAATTAGTTTTAAATCGTTTACTTGCGAACTACTATGCTTCTAAGGTTAGGTTACACAAGATAGTTAACCTATACAAGACAGAAATACTTGCCCAATTAACTATTTACAAATAGTTGCACTGAAACCATGTGCAGATGTGTTAAGTGTGTTTACTGGTAAATTATTTCTGTTTATTCAAGGTTAAAATACCGTTATTAGACAAAACAATAGGTTGAGACCGTTCAACTGATCAGCACTGTTTGGCACCGAAATATATAATCTTAAACAAATTTCAAACAGTATTGCCTCAAAATTCATATTTTTGGTGGAAGGGATTTGGTGAAATTCAAATATAAAAATACATTAATACTAGGGGAGACCCCTGCGTTCCATGCCAACCCCCAATGGAACCTTCCAAAAACAGATGTTTTATTTACAACTATCTGGCCCGACCCGGCTTTGCACGGATAGACAAATCAAAGTTAAATGTATATTAACAAAAAATATATTATATCAATAAATATATTGCACTATGTATTTTTTATGGGGATTTTTAGTAACTTTTACCCCCCCCCCCCCCCCCAACCGCACCTAAAATTTCGATTTTTTTAAAAACTCTTTCTTAGCGAGCATTTATGGCCCTAGAGGAAGCTACATACCAAATTTAATTCTAATCCGTTCGGTAGGTTTTGAGAAATCCTGATTTAGTAAGTTTGACCCCCCCCAGTACCCCTTCCTAAAATTTCGAATTTTCGGAAACCCTTTCTTAGTGCGCGTCTAGAGCCTATAAAGAGTATTAGTGACAAATTTCATGTTTGTAGGCCTCGTGGTTTTGGAGAAACTGTGATGAGTCAATGAGTCAATGGTATTTGGCTTTTATAAGTATAGATGAAGGTGTAGGATTAATAATAACCTCAAAACTAAAATGGTAAATAATGTTAAATGTTCAAATTAAATTATTTCTTATATTTTATAAAAGCAGTTATAAAAATGGTTAAAAGAACCAGCAAGTCTACACTTTAAAATCCTAACCTAAAAGCTAGAAATACAAAAATAATTGCTTCAAATTTTGAAATCAGCTGTTAATGGAAATATTGGAGCAAACAGCTATTATATATATTATCTGTTATTTTATTCAATTGGTTGCTATGGAAATAAATGTAAATACATGTGTTGGTTTATCATTCTAGGCCTAACCTAAGAATTTTTTCCGACTAAATTTACAAATTAAAATATTGAAATAAAAAAGGTAATTAAATTACAAAGTGAACAAACATGGACCAAGAGACTGGGAGATTTGAACCCAGGACCTTTGCCGTTCCGGGGCAACACTCTACCTCTGAGCTATCCTGATCCTCCAGATATTGGTCGATGTTATCTCACTTGTAGTACGGTTTTACTGCATTTATGAATTAATAGACTGAATACCTCGCATGCGACATTGAAAAAAATCTCAATTTTTTTTGCAGCCTACAGTGGTGTTATTTATTATTATTAATAATTATGTAATAAATTACCTGCTTACACGCTTCCTCAGCAAGGGTTAAATTAATTAAATAACAAATAAAAAATAATAAAAAAAGGTTTTTTATCGAAATTAATTACAGCTTATGTTACTCAGGGATGGTGTAGCTTTTTATTAGTAAAACAATTTTTTCAATCGGTTCTTTAGTGCCAGAGATTACCACCTATACAAAAAAAAAAATAATACTTCTTTATAATATTAGTATAGATTACATTATTTTAAAACTTGTTTTAAAAGTAACCACATGAGTTGTTAGATTTAAAAGTAAAATTACTCTAAACGTTATGTAACATTTTAATATTTGTAAGTGTAAAGCTAAGTGATAGCTTAATTTTAACCGATTCGTTTGCCCGCAATACTTCTCAGACAGCCTGTATAAGTTAAACATATTTGATTTAATGTTCTTCCTGTTTTGGCCGCCGAAACTTAAAGGGATCTCTCCCAGTAGCTTATATCTTAAACAACTATTTTGTTTATACGATTTTGAACTCAGTCATTATTGATCCTGACGGAAAAGAAGACGTTTTACGTATTGGAATATACAGGATACATGTTTCTCAGCCAACACAGTAATCCCTGTCATTGGCAGGGAATACCCTAAGTGACATCTGTATTTTTGCGTCAACTTAATGTCCCTTGAGGATTAAAAAACTAAACAGCTTCCTGACAGAGAGTTCTTTTCTATATATATATAAAAGCCAAAACCCACTGACTCACTGACTCACTCATCACGATTTCTCAAAAACTACCGAACGGATTGGGATGAAATTTGGTATGTAGCTTCCTCTAGGGCCAAAGGTGCTCATTAAGAAAGCGTTTGAAAAAATTCGAAATTTTATAGGGGAGTATGGGGGGATCAAAGTTATTAAAAAATGACTTCTTCAAAACTACCGAACGGATTGGAATGAAATTTGGTATGTAGCTTCCTCTAGGGCCATAGGTGCTCACTAAGAAAGGGTATGAAAAATTTCGAAATTTTAGGAGGGATTTGGGGGGATCAAAGTTACTAAAATCATAATTTAAGATCTTTTATTTTTATTACAATAGTGCTTTTATTATTTAAGATGTATATATATAAAAGCCAAATACCACTCACTGACTGAACACTTAAAAAGAATACAATTACGTTAAAAAGACTGAAAATACCAACCACCACGGGCAACGCCGTACGGGTCAGCTAGTATTTCTATATACTAAGCGTTAATAAATTTCAATTCCTAGTTTATGTAATTTTACCATACGAAGGATATGAAATAATTTCCTGTGATTCTTTAAGTTTCTTAATAAAAACTTTTTGTATTGTTTATTTCATGCTTTTCACTCAATCTGTGATCATGACAGAGGGTTATTATTTTATTTCATTATCAAACAAACATTTTAATTATATTTATTACTTTTTTTTGTAATTATTGGCAACATCAGAACTTGCTAGACATAGCCTAGTTCAAAAGTGTACAAATAATTAAAAACCGGAATAGTTTTGTTTTGGAAAGAACAGATATTGCCTGTTCTGGTGGGAGAAACCTAAACTCAAAATGTTACTAAAACAATTGTTGAGAAATTATAAAGCTGAAACTTTAAAAAATTGCGTAAAAGACGAAAACTAAAAATTGGGATTGAAAACCAACTTATCCGGTTTTGTGACAAACCCTAAAATGCTATTATTTGTTAAAAAAATTTATGTATTGTGCTTTTATATGTAAACCACATCACTAGGGCGAACATTTAAATTTCCGTTTCCTCAAAAATTCTTAGGTCTTGTTATTTGAGACTATAAAGCATAAATTAATACCACGAGTTGGTAATTGATTATTGCCCAGTTAATTGAGGTAACGGGAGAAACGTAAAGCATATCACATTCAGTATGTCTCGTTTATGTTTTAGAAGGCCGACATTAAATTGTGCTACAAATTTGCCGAAGAGTTTTGCAACTTTGACGTCAATTTTTTAAGCAAGCAACAAAGGCAATTCAATATGGTGCGTCCCCACAATCAATTTGTGTAATTTCTTTAGAAGTTTCAGAAAGATGGTGAAGAAGTTATATTTAAATTTTGACGAACTTAATCAGACTTGATGTTTTAATAAAAATGTTAATAAACGCAAATGATCAAAGAAGATTTGTAGTATTATCTGTGTTTACATTTCTACCAAATTAGGTGAATAAAAATATATATCTACTTGTTACATGAATTTTTAAACGATTTTTTTTTAATAATCATGTAGAGTAGGTCACTTAAATTAAATATTAGATACATTTAGTGAGAGTACGTATTTTTTGTTATGACAAAATATTCGTGTTTTATTATGAACTTCAGAATAAAAATGTACATAAATAAATACGTCTGTACAAAATTTATTTATTATTTGGAACATCAATAGCAATTTGGAAAATCAATAGCAGTTTGAATAGCAATAGCAACTTGTAATAGTAATAACAATTTTGAATATCAATAGTAATTTGAAAAAGCTTTAACAGCTGTTTGAATAGCAACAAAACTTTGAAATTGTAGTATAAATTTGGAATATAGTATAGCAATACTTACAACTGGATTCCACGTTCACCGTGCAGTACAGAGCGCCCATTAAGCCATGTTATTCATACGACAGTCTCAGCGGTACTAGCCAACTAAAAAACATCAACACCATGTAATCCTCGTACAGTTGACGCAACCCGCATGGCAATAAAAGTGATGTTCCTTGTAATCTTAGTAGCATGTCTATTCCCCCGTGAGATCTGTAATTACGTGAACGTGGAATCGAGTGTAGACTATCAATATTATTTTTGTAACAGAAATAGCAACTTGGAATAAGTATAGCACTTTGGCCTAGTAACATATTTGCCTATTAATTTTAAATGAAGTTAAACTTTGTGTAAAGCTTAAACAGGACAATCATATTTATTGGCGATCACCTTTAGCTTGTCAAACTTGAATTTAATAGTAGTGTCTTTTTTTAGAAATCTCCTAATGTCCCACAATTCAAAGGTATTATTCAATAAAAAGTTCAAATAATATAACCGCTTCTCAAATAGTTGTGTTCTCCACTTTATGTAACAAGACACAAATCGCTCTGACTCAAATATTGTCTAATATGGTTCAATAAGTTAAATTTGTGGAAAATATTGAATGGCTACGGGCCATTGCAATATGTGGCGTAGCCATTGAATGGCTACGCCACATATTGCTCAAAAGGTGCCAAAATTTAATTGCGTCTTATTAGTTGAGAATTGAACTGAGAAGTGAAATAAAACGAAATTAATCACCGGCGCCAATAAATACAAGTTTTTTTAACTAGGTTTCGTTCCTCAGAGGAAGTATTTAACACAATTTAACTGATCATCCAGTATGCTAAATACCACGTATTGATTAATAAAACCTCAAACATTCAGCTATTAGGCTTTCGTAAAAGATCTAATTTCATATCTGCAACACTGTGGAACTGTCATAATATGTGATAAAAAGCTGCATAATATTACAGCGCTGTGAACCAAGAAAATATTCAGATCTTTTAGTAATGTTTTATTATACTTAAAATGTAAAATAATAAAATGAGTATCTCAATATGTGCAGTGTTTTATTGCCTACTTTATGGCTTTAATATCACATATATTATTTCTCAAGGCCATTTTTTTGTCAGTACGCCATTACTTCCTTAATACATCATCAAATTACATGAATGAGGCATCATTTTGAAGCTTTCTTTAACCGCTACACCGGAAAAATATACAAAATACAATTATACGAAAAATATAAACAAAAAAATAAAAAATAAAAATAATCCGAAAGTAACAGTGATGTAAGATAGTAAGTTGTAGGGATATTTTCCTGACGTTGGTAACACTGATGATAACAACACCCAGCTGGAGAGCTGCCGTTACGCCACTACATTGCTATTTTTAATTAATATAAGCACTATACGATACTAAATATTCGGTGTGTACTTTAATTAAATGGGATTTATGTTAGTTAGAATGCGAATGCTTCACACGGGTCAGCTAGTTTATTTTTATTATTTAAGACCCAAACTTGCTGTAGACAAAGTATGGTCATAACAAAAACATCATCCTTTTGTTACTATGTGTATACTTTTTACTTCCTCTCTCTGGTTAAATTGTTGTCTTAACTTTAAAAATTATATTTATGCAGAACTATCACCCTAGCGTGAATTTCCCGAAGTGAACTGAGATTTATATTGTTTTCTTCTTACTTCTTTTCCTCAGATGCAAGAAACGCAGCAATAAAATTTTCTGATCTCATTTCATTATGAAATTGCACTCAATCGGCTTAAGGGTTTGGCATTATTGAAGTTAGCTGCAGGATTATTTTCCACTTTGATTCAACGTGGCAGTTTGATACGCACTGTCCAACAAAGTTCAAAACAAATTGGGCTACTTTATAAGATGAAGTTATTATACAAATTATATCTGCTAGGATCTATGAAATAAGTTTCAGTACTATTTTCTGCCAATCCTAACGTAACAATTTCACTTAAGTTTGTCGACGCGTTTCGGAGTTCCTCCATTATCGAGACCTATGTGAGTACGGTACTGAAATAGGTCTCGATAATGGAGGAACTCCGAAACGCGTCGACAAATTTAAGTGAAAATGATACGTTAGGATTGGCAGAAAATTGTACTAAAACTTACTTTATAAGATCGTTATCTAAATATTCATTGACACCCAGATAGACTGGGAAAGGACAAGAGGCCGACTTTTGTGTGTTGAATGAAGTGTGTTGATCCCAACATTTGTGTGAGACATTTGTGTTTGACTGGTCTCGATTTCACTTTTGAATTCAATAATAATTAATTAATGTTTGCTTTATTAAACTATCCCTGGGCTACTAATTATATATATATATATATATATATATGTATTGCATGCAACAATATGTACCGCTTCAGACAAGATAATGGTTGGGTAACGCTTATGTCTGTCCCCAAAGAGATAATGAAAAAGGTATATTTTGCCTTTAATTTAAGTCTCCAGTACGGAATTCCTTTATCGGGTGAAGCCTATATAATAACCCTTTGAAATCTGTTATCACTTTTAATATGAGTGATGGTCAGAAATCCTTTTTGGAACCAACTTTTCCTCTTGTTTTGTTGTTATATTATGCATATTACCGATGAAACAACTATATTTATGCACAATGTCTTAAAGGTGATTCAATTTTGTAAAAGAATTGGGAAACTTCATGTAGAATTTATGACTTGATAGCAGATAGGGAAGTTTCCTTTTCATGGCGTAGAGTTGAGATATTCAGACAGAGTTTTGACTACATAGCTACTGAGTTTCAGTTCTGAAAAGGTGTCAAAAGCTTGTTTCTTCCAATAGATGATATTGTTTTTGAGTGTCAATTACAATTATTTTGTTGTTCTTTTGTTTAAATAATAATTAATAGTTATTGATTCATATTTCCAGTTCTGTTTACGATTAAAATATTATTTATTCCGTTTTCCCAATTCTTTTTTTTATATATAGTTTTTGTTTGACTTTTTTACGCTCTAATTTTTATTGAAACTGTATTTGATGCCTTTACAATTAGGTATAATTTCTTTCTTTATACAATTTTAAAAGCTTGAAATCTTCTAATGCTAACTTGCAACTAAATTTTTACTAAACTAATGAAGGTAAAAACGACGGATTCAGACTCTCCATTTATGGTACCTAATGGAAGTAGATATTTTCCATGTACCTATCGCATTTTGTTTAGTTATTATGAATTCATTTCTTATAAATTTTTAGAGATAAATGTATAATTAAATTTCTTTTTTGTGTGTAGAGTTAAGTACTGCGTCACTAAATTTGTCTCTTATAAATAAATTTCATTTTCATAAACATAGAGATGTGGATTGAAATGTAGAAATAATTGTAATAGCCTATTTATTTCCCTTTTAAGTTGGTGTAAAATACAATTTATTTCTATTTGTTTCCTATTTTCTCAATGGGGGTGTTGGTGATTTATGACGTTGTGTATCACTTTAATCGCACAGTCTTTTTTTTAATTTATATAAATTATTTCAGAATTTATTCTCCCTTGTGAGATTATAAGTAAGTACATAAATATAATTATGTCTCTCATTACAAGTCATTAACTCGCCTCAGTCTGGGGGAAAATCTACTGTTATTCCTGTGGTAAGACGAAAACTGTTATTATAAGAAAAGCTCAATAAATGTACAAATTCTCTCTCTGGTATTTTTCTAGATATATTCATTGTTTACATTTCATCTGTTTACTTTTTTGGTTTATCTTTAAATATTTAGCTAGATGGAGCAATTACAAACACTTAAACACTGGTAAGTAAGATTTGAAACACAGTCCATGTTATGCCTGTAGAAATATTTAACACACCTGCACAAGTTTAATCAAATTCAAATTCTTAGCTGTTTACTTACATCGTATAAACTTTCAAATTCCTGTTAACAATATTTTATAAAAATATATTCATTATATTTTGTATTATTAGTAGATCTAAAAGGTCAACAAATGTTTACTCATAACCAAAACCGTTCCGCTCTTTAATTTTCATAAATTAAATTAAAAATGTAAATATTGAAAACTCACCTAAATTTACATAGATGATTATAGCATCTGTTAAAGATTTGTTACTTTACGCGTATGTTATTAGAGATAAACTTAAAGAGCACCAATTAACCAATTACTTCTTGACAATCAAACTCATTTACATCTAACCAATGATTCAGAAGGTCAGTGTCAATATGTATGTATTAATAACTACGTTCACGAACCTAACGGCAAATTTAGTGAGATATGATCATCACATGAAGAAACAAAATGTGATAAAGTCTTGAAATGTCTATACTCTCATAGAGAATCCGTCTATTGACAAGTATTGTGTACTTTAAAGTAGAAAAAGTAGGTATTCTTTTAAACATTTATGGGGAAAATAATTTTCGTTAAAACATAGAAAGGCATAAATAACTTTCTATTATACTGCGTCATACTAATGTTTTTAATGCAAGCGTTACGTACTTAAAGTGTCTCTTAATTGTAGTCATTCACTACTTGCTCAAAAAGTCAGCTGATTCAACAACCAGCTGATTTCGTTTTGGTACTAGGACCTAAAGGTACTGTATTTATATAAAAAGTCATGTTGTACGTAAACAATGCACTGCAGTGCTTTAAAATTACAACAGATGTTAACTTCAAAAGGTTCAGCTGTTTTACAAATGATAGCAGCACTGTCGCGCAACGGTTAAGTAGCATTTAAAATATGTACACAAATTAATAATGTAATTTAATTAATTAAGTGTTCGCGTGATTCTAGTGCAGTATGATAAAACGTATCGTTCATAACTTGTAACTAAATGGATGTATTAGGTACAAGGCAACGGCGATCTACTGATGAAATATACAATTATTAAAGATTAATGATTAAATTAAAGAAAGCCGTCGCGACAGTAGTAATTTAATTACATTAAATTTTTGCCGACAGAAGTGAAAACTGTAATGAATATAAATCGTTGGTCTTATTGGTTTAATCTGAAATTTGATTATTTTAACACTGCCAAGCAAACTATTTTAACTCAACTTACAAAATGAAGAAGCACAATGCAGTGGCGGAGCAAGGACCTCATCTGGGGGGGAGGCAATGTTTCCCAGGTATGCAAAATAACTGTTTTGGGGGTTCCCCGAAAATTAAAAAAATGTTAACGCAAAACGTTGAGTTTGAATGGAAATATTTTGGTTGTCAATTGCATTTACTGATGTCTAAAACCTTTGGTTTGGCATCGACCTTCGTACAGCGCCATTTTGATTGTTTGCTTGAGATCTTACTCTCACTTGTATTAAATATGTCAAAATATTACACTCTTTACGACAAAATATTACTTTTTGTGATGACCTCTAATGAGTGAAGCTCTGATTTTAGGACATAAGCCCTGAAACGAGTAAGAAAATAGAAGTCACGAATGATCTCACATTGTATCACTTAGGCCTATAACCATATTGTGAGTGAGAACAATATTTGTTCACCGTACAATACTTTTGACTTTAATGGAATTCAACAAATCTATTTCGGATTTAAATTGTATTCACAAATTAAAAAGAGCGTAGGCCAACACGCGTACAATATAATATTTTATTTATTTATTGCGAATTTATCGGAGATTAGATTTTTAGTGATTTTATTATTTATTACTATCCTTTATTGTTCATTAGTAACTTTTTAATAGTTTTAATTTAGATTTACGTAAAGTAAATGCTGAACTAACAAACAGGTTTTTGTTATTTTGGAGAAAACATTAAAACAAAGTCGTTCTTAATTGTATTAAGCTTTGTAAACATAGGCCTACTGCGCATTTGTACGTGAACAACTGTCTAAGAATAAAGAGGAAGCTTACCTGTTGATGTCTTCTGTCTTTGTTTTTTTTTTTTTTTAAGAAATACGTTATTTTTTAAGTTTGTTTCATATTCATTCAAAACTATTTCTCAATAAAATATCAAACAAAAATACAACTAAACTAGCTGACCCGTGCGAAACATTCGCATTCTAACTTACTTAAGTCTCACTTAACTAAAGTACACTATACTATACGATACTAAATATACAATTAATTAAAAATAGCAATGTAGTGGCATAACGGCAGCTCTCCAGCTGGGTATTGTTATCATCAGTGTTGCCAACGCCAGGAAAATATCCCTACAACTTACTTGATCTTACATCACTGTTACTTTCAGATTCTTTATTTATTTTTTTTTTATAATTGTATTTTGTATATTTTTCCGGTGTAGGAGTTAAGGAAAGCTTTAAAATGATGCCTCATTCATGTAATTTGATGATGTATTAAGGAAGTTATGGCGTACCGACAAAAAAATGGCCTTGAGAAATAATATATGTGATAAACCAGCAAATTAGAAACTTGACCTGTTTTTAAAGTAAACAACTAGCTAAAAGAGCTAAAAAAACCACAGATTAGATATTTTCCTAGATACGTTACTTAAATCGTCAGAACGGTGAACCAACCGATTCAACTTCAATACGCAAGAAACAAACTTGAAACTGCAACATTGCTTTCCCGATCGATTTTTCTACGAGTTATTCTCGCGTTTTCCCGGTAAAAATCAGAACGTAATAAGACACGTACAATTTTTGTTTCAGAGTGCGGGAGGAGCAATTGCCGCCTTTGCCCCCCCCCCCCCCTTGGATTCACGCCTGGCATAATGTCCATTTCAGAGGTATTACCAAGTAAACTATTTTAACACAACTTATAAAATGAGGAAGCACAATGTCCATTTCATTGGTAGCATGCATGTATTCTATATCGTGATTCGATTGTGGTACGGTACGGTGCGCGAGATTTCATTCGAATACCCAAAAAGTGCCGAACGTGCCATAAAAAGTTTTCACTTCAAAAAGAGAAATGGCAGTGGTTCCGTGCTATCAGCCGTAATGAAAGTTTAATAGAAAATATAACAATAACAACAACACATCATCGAGTCGTATACTCAAAATAATAAAACTAACCAACAATGATAACCATATCGGGAATAAACTGTGCTTTGAGGGAGACTAGTGAAGTGATGTAACACGCCCAAACACAGTATTCAAGAACAGATTGAAAGAAAACATGTGTTTCATCTTTTCCTCCAACAAATTTTATTCTCTACAGTTATCCTATTAAATACCACCAAAGTGGCTAAGTCTTATAGTTTTCCTCTAGTAACATTTTTTTATTTACCTGCGGTACTTTCGAAAATAGAATGAGAGATTGGAATGTTAGCAACATTTTTAAGATTTCCTTAATAACTTATATATTACAAAAATCTAAACCAAAAATCTTGAAATGCCTAAAAAAAAAGCCCTTTCAAATTGTACACCCCACCACACAATATTTAATATTTTTCGGATACCAACTTTGTCCCCCGAAAAGTACATTAAAATATTGTTTGATTCACGATTTTTAGAATATTAGGTTTAACAATTTATTATTTATAACTATGCCAAATTTCACTATCATGGCTTTATTAGTGTCAGAGAAATTTGATCATGACCTACAAAATAGTGATCTCAACATTTTGACTGTCTTTTGAAGGCAACTTAGGATAAGTACCTTCTATAAACCTCAGTTATTATTAGTGTTTTTCTTTTTTGGATGACCGATTTCGATCTATTTATTCAGATCAGTAGAGTGTGCGGCACTTGGGCGCCGGAAGTGGTGGGGGAAGGTCATTGATCTTGGGCCACGCCCCCTTTTTTGAG
>JAGFPH010000626.1:31660-43325 GCA_018207615.1 Philaenus spumarius | reverse complement strand
TATATCATACACAAGGGTGTGGCAGAGCCTAAGGTTAGGTAAGCCAAATTTTTAGTTCGGCTAAGTGTTGTTCGGTTGGACTCGGGAGAGCCTTACGTTCGGGCAAGTAATTATAATAAATAATTGAAGTTGTAACATAACCTCAAAGTACAATCTATGCGGGGCTTGTACAGTATAAACAGTCACGAGTACAGCTAAGCCTAAGTTTTAGTTCGAAAAAGATCGGATAGGTCTGGGCCACAAAATTTGTAAAAGATTTACATTACATTTGCTAACTATATTGGAATGTCTAGTCAGCATTTAGCTGGGGTGTCGATTTTATAACAATGTACAGAAATGTTAGTCAGTTAGCAAGTCCAGAATGCTGGTTCAACAAAATTCGGGGAAAGCGTTAAGTATAATCGTGCTAGTAAATGATTTAGAAAATAAAATTATTATCGAAAGTTTTGATGGAAATCAAGGGTGCGGCATAGTCTAAGGTCGTAGAAGTGTTAAAGTATCGAGTAAAACGATACGCGTTATAAAACATGTTATTAATAACCATTCGATTAAACGGTACACAACATAGAGTAATTATTGATAATTTTAATGTAAAAGCTAAAGCCGTGATTGTATTACTAAGCTACCGTGTCTACCGACAAACATATGGAGACTTTATATTGAAACAAATTTTAGATAGAGAAAGTTTTAACGTTTAGTAATACAGGCGGATTCGGTTACGTTTGGTTATGTAATTACGTATATTATACACAAGGGTGCGGCAGAGCCTAAGATTAGGTTAGCTAAAGTTTTATTTCGGTTAGTTACGGTTTGTAAGAGTTGCGGCAGAGCCTTATGTTACGAAAAGCCCAGTAGAAACAGTTATATCATACGCATGGGATGCGGCAGAGCCTTACGTTGAGTTGAGTGAATTTTATATCAATAACCATTGCGGAGAAATTCCGTTGCGGGGAAATTGCTCTAATCACGACGGTGCTGAATAGCTGCCTACGTGTACGAAATGTATTTTAGAATTCGTTTGCACTTAAGCCTCCGTTAAAAACATTAACATTTCCGTTTTTTCGAAATTTTGTTGCAAAATTTGGGGGAGGGGTGTCCCCGGGGTTGAGTTAGACCGAGTACAACTTGTTTTACTTTTTAGAAACATTACGTTATATTTTGGTCGGTTATGTAGTTACGTATATCATACGCATGGGTTACGGCCGAGCCTAATGTTAGCCAAAATTTTAATTTTTACTAAGTTCGGATTGGACTTGGGCTGAACTTTACGTTTAGGTTAGCTTGGTTTTCCGTACAATATAACACATTTTATAAAAAAAAAATTCGGGGTACAGCGAAGCCTAAGTTCGGTCAAGCCCCGGCGTTTTGGTTCGGGTAAGACTGTTAGAAACAGTGTATATCATACGCACGGGGTGCGGGAGCGCCTATGGTTAGCCTAAGTGCGGTTTGCAAGGATGCGGCGGAGCCTAAGGTTGGCCAAAATTTTATTTCGGCTAAGTGCCCTTCGGTTGAACTCGGACAGAACTTTACGTTTGGGTTAGCTTGGTTTTGCATACATTAAAACACATTCATAAAATAATTCGGGGGTACAGCGAAGCCTAAGCTCGGTCAAGTCCGGCGTTTTGGTTAGTGGTAAGACCGGTAGAAATAGTGTAAATCATACGCACGGGGTGCGGGGGCGCCTACGGTTAGCCTAAGCTTTATTTCGCCTAAGTACGAATTTTGGGGGTTGCGGGAGAGCCTAATTTTAGCCAAAGTTTTATTTCGGCTAAGTGCCCTTCGGTCGAACTCGGACAGAATCTTACGTTCGGGTTAGCTCGGTTTTCCATACGTTATAACACAATTTATAAAAATAATTCGGGGTACAGGGAAGCCTAAGCTCGGTCAAGTCCGTCGTTTTGATTCGGGTAAGACCGGTAGAAATATATTACAAGGGGTTGCGGCAACGCCTATGGTTAGTCTAAGCTTTATTTAGCCTAAGTACGAATTTCGGGGGTTGTGGGAGAGCCTTACGTTCGGTTAATTACGGTTTGCAAGTCTTTATTTTGACTAAGTCCGATTCGGGGTTTACTCGGGGGCATTCGGTAGTGTTCGGGATTATATAATGCACTTTATACTATATTACAAGGGTACTATAACAATTTAAAGATAATAATTTCTCTAAGTGACCTTCGGTCGGATTCGGGAACGATCGGTAATGTTCGGGTTGTTATAATGCAATTTATACTATATCCCGACAACACTATAACACCGTGCACCTGGTGCAAGGTTGCTGACGGATGGTAAACTTATATACTTCACAAAACAGTACATTCTCAACAGAGTCGGCTTAGCTTAACCGCTGGCGCTGCGGACTCGGGTCATGGTGATAAACGGTTCGACTCTCGGCGACACCCAAACTTTTTTCAAAGCAAAAAATTAAATTAAATTAAATATTAATTATTACAAAACAAGATGGCTGCCAAAAAAATAAGATGGCGGCTCAAAATTCCCCAAAATCTTTAAAAATCCAAAATCCCCAAAATTTCAAAATTCCCCAAAATCAAAAATCTTCAAAAATCCAAAAATTCCAAAAAATGTTAGGACCCCCAAAAAAAAAAAACCCAAAATCCAAAAATGTTAGGTTAGGACCCCCAAAAAAAAAACCCAAAATCCAAAATTCCCAAAAAAATGGCTTAGGTTAGGACCCCAAAAAAAGGGGGCGTGGCTTGGGTTAGGAACCAAAAAGACCCAAAAAAACCCCCCAAAAAAGGGGGCGTGGCTTAGGTTAGGAACCAAAAAGACCCAAAAAAAACCCAAAAAAGGGGGCGTGGCCCAAGGTCAATGACCTTCCCCACCACTTCCGGCGCCCAAGTGCCGCACACTCTACTCAGATCATATTCTAACATAAAACTTTACACACAAAAACATTTAAAATAAGGTAATCATATCGTACTCGCGAAAGTATTAGTTAGAGGACATGTCCAACATGAAAAGTGTTATTACACTTTTGACGAAGTTCAGTTGAACGGAAAGCAAAATGTATTAATGGATTAGAAAATGATTTGAAGTAGATCGATTTAAAAGTAGATGATTTAAAGTAGATCGAAACCAGTCATCTAAATCAGAAAAACAGGAATAGAAACTGACGTTTATCAAAGGTTCGAAACCTTAATAATTATCTATTTGGTGGATTGTTATTGAAATGTTACCATAC
The DNA here is from genome assembly GCA_018207615.1 of Philaenus spumarius. Classification (NCBI taxonomy): domain Eukaryota; kingdom Metazoa; phylum Arthropoda; class Insecta; order Hemiptera; family Aphrophoridae; genus Philaenus; species Philaenus spumarius. The sequence continues at coordinate 40,129 of JAGFPH010000626.1, read as the reverse complement.
AAACTTGTTGGACAAACATTACTATATTTAGGCTAATAGTAAGCGATAGCAAATAACGTTAAAAATTTATCACTGATTCTTTAGTTTTGCGTAATATTGAGCTCCAATAAAATGTGTATTTTAAATTAAATGGGATGCTACATCAAACTGAAAATTCGTGCTAATATAAACTTCATTAGGATAAAATATTAAGGCACGAAATAAAAATGACTGCAATTCTGTTCCTGGGCAAGCTGTATAGGCGGCATCATACTTCAAATGTCTCATAAATCTAATAAGGAATCTTTATAAGCAAGTGTGAGCCAAAAATTTGTAGCTCTGAACGAGTCCATTTATCAACAATTACCGTAGGATTGCACACTATTTATACTTACATTGATTCTTGACTTTCGCTAAGAGAAACATTTTAAGTTATGCGCTTTATAACTTCAAGTTTTACTAGTAACCTAAATATGGACATTTTTACAAACTCGTTACTATACTAAAAATGCAATGCAGTAAAACATCCCAACACTCCCAATCTTATTTTGCCTATTTAAGAGCAATACAGCTTACAATGATGATTTTAATTCTTAAAACAAGGGAGATTTTAAATGTGATCTGCAAAGATTTGAAACTTAATTATTGAGAAAAAACTCTAAGAGCCTAAAAGAAATAAACACAAAATACTGTTTTCAATTAAAGAGTTTTTGTTGGTGAGGAGTGTTATGTTTGTAATTGAAGTGGATTAACATTTTCTATCCTCACTTTATCCCACTTATATAAATTTTTATTATGTGTACTTTATTATTTATATTAATTTGTAGGTTTTTGTGTTGAATATGTTGTTAAAAAATCTATGCTTATATTTTGCTATTTAATTATTGTAAATGTTATTTCGATTAACATGTATATTAATTTGTAGCTTTTGGTCTTGAATATGTTACTGAAAAATTATACTTATATAACTATTGTATTTTGCTATATGTTATTTTTATTTTCAATAATTTTTTGATATATCAGTTGAACATTTTTTGATGTTATTAAAATAACTGTACCTATACAATTTTTGTATTTTGCTATTTAAATACTGTAATAATTATATTTACTAGGTTTTAATTATAACGTACATTAATTTGTACTTTTTTATGTTGAGTACGTTCTTAAAAAGTCAACTTTTATAATAATTGTATTTTATTACTTGATTTAGAGTAATGAATTCATTGCGTTATTTTGATTATTATGTATATTACCTTGCAGCTTTTAGTGTTGAATATGTTATTAAAAAAATATAAAAATTTATTATTACTGCATTTTGCTAATTAATTATTGTAATTATGGTATTTTTATTATTATGTTTGTTAATATGTAGCTTGTTTTGTTAAATATGTTTAAAAAACCAAACTTATAATTATAATGATTGCATTTTTATACACTGCAATTTTTTAAATTATTTTGATTATTACGTATAATATTTAGCTTTGTGTAGAATATCTTGTGACAAATTTACATTTATAAGTCTTGTATTTTAGTTATTACATTTTGTTAATAAATTACTATGTATTTGCAACGCTGCTACACAAGTCTTTTTTGTCTAAAAGCAAAATTCAGTAAATAAAACAAGTTACTTTTCTTAATAATATTCTTTCTAAAACGTGCCTCTTTCTAGGATAGCACAAGAGGAAACTTTGATACAATCATTTATTATCGTAAGTTCCTTTTTTAACTCCGTGTAAATAATATGTGAAATAAAATGCAATAAACCAAGGAAATGTTGTGAGCCTTTAGAAAAGTTGTATTACATCCAAAACATATAAAAATAAAACTTTTATCTCATATGTGCAATGTTTAAACAACTTTTATTGTACTCTATATGTATGTAATATGTCATTTTATTACAGTAGAGAACAGTAAACCGCTGTAAACAACAGATAGCCATAACAAAAACATAAATCTGTTATATGGAATTTTACTTTAGATTTCACGAACTATTTCACTAACTTAATTAGGCTTGGCCACAACATTATTTAATGTTTTTACAATAGCCTAAAAGCATGTTCGTCTACGGCAGTAAAATGTTATTAAACATTAATTTATGCTAAAACAAGATAGTTAATTAATTCCGTTTTACAAGACAGTTTTTTTAACCGGTCACGAGCTTGAAATATCCCTGGAAGTATCTGCATGAAAATTTAGAAAAATGGAGAAGTAGTAAAAGGTTGTTAATTAAATTACTTTAATTAGGCTACATAAAAGATGACGAAGTTCTTCTCTAAATGTACGGAAGGATGGCTGAAAAACATAACATTTTGTTTTTGATAAATAATCAAAGATTATTTCAGACTCTAAAACAGTGGGTGTAAAGTCAACATTGTTTGCCATTGCAAACATTGTTCTCCTTATGCAACCTTTTGGTTTAAGTATTTGTGTTGATACTAATATTGTAATACTAGCAGGTACCCGTGGCTTCGCACACGGTCCAAAGATCTATAATTTAAGGGAAGTATAGTAATAAATGTTTATTGTTTTAGGGGTTGTTATTACATTTTCACCCCTTAGCATCACGCTATAAAATGCAAATATGGTTCTCATATTATATATGTATGTAAGAAATAAATTTACCAAAATCCAGCTCTCTAGCTTAATGGGAAGTATAATAATTAATTTGTATTGTTTTAGGGATTGTTACATTTTTACCCCTTAGCAGTACACTAAAATACAAATATGGTTTACTTTTATATATATCTTGTAAGAAATAAATGTACAAATTGCCAGCTCTCTAGTCTTAATGAAAGTATAATAATAAATATTTATTGTTTTACGGGTTGTTTCAACTCTTAAATCGAAATGAATTTTAGCCTTTGTCTCATTCCAGGTCATGACCTATACGTGAGCCAAATTTCACTCAAATCCATCCAGTAGTTTTTACGTGATTGAGTAACACACACGCATAGACACACAGACAGAAACCATTAGATTTTTATATAATAGTATAGATAGATGTTGGAGCTCTACAACGAGAGATCTCCCAAGTACCAAAATATCGTCCTGTTTATCGATAATCTTGATCGCCATTTTGAAAAACATAATCCTTTTAAATAATCATCTACGACTGCGATTATATTCACTATCTGGCATTGTGTCTATTCTAAACCGTACCATGAAAAACAAAAATTAGACCATGAACAATCATTAAAAAAGTATCGCTCCGATCAAAATGGATATTGAAATTACTTTTTCAAATAATTGTCTTTTCTTTTTTTTTTTTTTTTTGTTATTACAAACATTGGTTTCCCATTTCACGTTTACCTTACTTTTATTACCTTATTTATTTTTATTTATGGCTGTGATTCTCATAGGTTAATAGATGATTTTAAAAACCCCCGTGCCGTATATTAAATTGCGTCAAAATAAAACGTGACTCATAAAGACAATAATTTATCACGTTAATAAAGATTAACAACTGAAGAAGGTTTAACGTGGGTGTTGTTTAATGCTTGAAAGTAATTTGTTTTAAAACTGAGAAGAAAGCAAATGACACTATAGTACGTTCGTTTTCAGAATACAGCTTCATACCGTTGACAGGATCTTCTGCATAGACACTTCACCAATTTAGGTGACAATCTAAGATATATTTTTTATGAGTACAACAGTTTAAAAATATAATAGAAAGTAGAACTTTTGGGAAATCAGCTATAACCTATCCCGAAATGTGATGTATTAGAACTCGTATGTAATGTGATTAAACACATACCAGTGATTTTAGAAACAAATCCAGTACTGTACTTCTCTTGAATGTAAGTTCTCATGACGACAATGTGAATATGATTTAAGGAAAGAAAATAATAAAGAATATGAGGTAATTATAAATAATGGAATTCATTGTAGAATCGATTATCTTTACTACTAATTATTAATAATCTAAAAATTGTATACAGGGTGTAAAAAAACCTTTCAGGATTTTGGGATTTTATTTCTCATACAAAAAAGAAGAAAAACCTTTATATAAACTTAGGCCAGAAAATGCTTCGTTTTCCACATATCCGCCATTTTGTTTTTTTGTACACAATAATTAATATCTAGATGTAGAACGGTGTGACTGATTGAGTTCAAACTTAGCTTGAAGTTTAACCTAACAATGATTTACCAAAAGAAAAATAAGCAATTAAATCCAATCATGCGTTTCATAATGGTGGCTGTTTGAAAATTTCAAACCTAAATTATTCAAAAACTGTAAATTTTAACAATTGACAGTTATCGGATGGTGTAACTGTCAAAACAATCTGATGAAGGATAATAGTTAAGTTATGTGCAATAATTGGTTTGTTCAACCCGGCATCCTATAGGCCTATCAACACAGTAAACACAACAATATTGTATGTACATTTGCGAAATAAAGTTTGCACAAATTTGTATCTTTACAAAACATGTGTAAAATCGTTTTCCCGGAGTTAAGGAAATAATATGTCAATTCTGTGTAACAGTATTTTGTTGTATCATATAAAGAAAAGTATTAGACATTAAAAATTAATCCATTCTTTTAATTCTTAGTAAAAATTACTACAAACAATTCATCAAACTCGTCTTTTCTTTTACCGTTATATTTTTTTTCAACTATTGTTTTTACTATTATAAATACCAGTAAATTTCCCCTCCAGCAAAAAAAAAGCTATATGAATTTGGCTGGCTAGTTGAAATTAAGGGCGTAGGGAAACTTCCCCGACATTTTGGGTACTTTTGAAACGATGAAACTGCCCCGCTCATTAAAGACGATTAGGAAAGGTCGCCTCGCAAGACTAGAAATGCTGAAATTGCCCCGAGAGCCCGGCCAGGTAGTAGCTACGGGACTGGAGAAGAAAGGGAATTATTTTTGTCCCTGTGTCCTGTCAGTGACTGCAGTCTTCTAAATCTGCCGTCAACTGCTTTTCCTGTTGTCGACAACCTAACCTAACCCCTAATAATACAACCGATTGTATTACACTAAAGTTTATCTGCTAGTAATGCCTGATATGGTGGCAGTCACTGAAGACTGCAGTCACTGACAGAACGCAGGTACAAAAATAATAACGCAGTTACAGGCGCTCGGGGCAATTTCAGCATTTCTGGTCTGGCGAGGCGACCATTCTTGATCCTTTTTAATGAGCGGGGCAGTTTCATCATTTCAAACGTATCAAAATATCGTTGCAGTTTCATGGTCCCCGAAATTAAATGCTCAGCGAATTGTATACATAATATAACAAAGAAAGTTTAAAAATATTTACTGTACCTCTTTGTATGCAATATTTGATGGAAGAATGCATTCATTATATCGAAGGAAAAATATAAAACAAATTAAAATATCATAAATATTGTTCAACTAAAATCTTAACTAAACAATGTGTTTAGATGTGAACTGAGTGAGTATACTTTTTCAGAAGTGGGTAAAACTCATTGATACACTTCGCATCGCTGTATGCTTTATATTAATTATTGAGAAAACATACAATACTTTTCCCGGAGTTAGGAAAATAGTAAGTCAATTCTGTGTAGCAGTATTTTGTTGTATCTTATAAATAAGAACATTAGAAATTAACAATGAATCCATTATTTGAATTCTTAGTAAAAATTACTTACAATAATGCATCAAACTCGTTTTTCTTTTAAATATCTACCATTATATTTTTTTAAAATTATTGTTCTTACTATTATTAAATACCAGTAGGCTAAATTTCCCCTCTTACAAACAAATCTATTTAGAATTTTGTTGAGTAGTTAAAATTAAATACTCATAGAATTGTATGCATAATATAACAAGGAGAATTTGAAAATATTTATAATACCTCTTTGTATACTACATTTGTATTGGAAGAATGCATTCATTATCTTGAAAAAAAATATAAAACAAACTAAATATCATAAATTAATATTGTTCAACTAAAATCTTAACTGAACACTGTGTTTAAATATAAACTTAGTATACTTTGTGAGAAGTGGGTAAAGGGTTATACCCATTGAAACACTTTGGATCGCTGTAGGCTTTGTATTAACTATTTAGAAAATTAACAACAGAAATGATACATGTAATTATTAAGTGCTAAAAAGATTTAACGCAATCTTAGACAGTACAGTAGAAAAACTTTTAATTTTAATTAATTAGTTTGTAATAATGGGTAATTAATTACCCTATTTTTAACCGTCGAGCACTCTAAAATATATCCTTTCTGGATTACCGGTTTCGGTGGTTCATGCCACCATCATCAGATCGACTTCAAAAACGATTCATTCCACTGTTGTGGAACACGTCGTAACAAACTATACACAATTAACATAAAACATTAAAAAACACATGACCTCTATGAAATGACATTTGAAGAGGAGTCCTCATGTGATGTGTGAAGTTGTTTTTTCAGTGTATATATTTAAATTTGTTCAAGTGTTTGTGTTTTTTAATGTTTTATGTTAATTGTGTATAGTTTATTACGACGTGTTCCACAACAGTGGAATGAATCATTTCAGTGGAATGAATCAGTGATGATGGTGGCATGAACCACCGAAACCGGTAATCCAGAAAGGGTATATTTTAGAGTGCTCGACGGTTAAAAATAAGGCAATTAATTACCCATTATTATAATAATTGCATTCTTGGAAGCTAAATAACATCATGTTTATTAGTTTGATCTAATTTTACCGAGCATTTGTACATTTTTTAATTTACTATATCAGAGTGCATTTGTCTAAATACAATCTTCAGAATTTAAATATCAAAAGCGATTGTACGTACACAACAACAAATTGCTATTTCTGGAGTAAATTAATTGACGTAATATTGCCTAGACATAATTTATCAGTTGAATTATATGTTTTTTTTACTGCTTAATTATACTCACAGATTTTCTGCGCAGAGCAAACTGTGTAAATACTTTGATCCTTTAATACTTACAAAAGGTAATTTTAGTGCAGATTGAGTCTCTGGCCGATACCTTGGTTAGCCACTGTTTAGCATATAGAGAGATGAATATCAACTCAGGCCTGGTAGATAGTTATTATTCGAAGAGACCAAACGAACGTTTTGCATTAGTCAAATTACCAATATTGTGAAAACTGTTTTTTTTTTTTTTAACTAATCTATCCATTTGCTTGTTATAAATTTGTTTAAAATATATTATTGCAAAAAATAAGTTATATTGCAACCTAGGAAGGGTTTAATTAAGTATACACTCTGTAACAAAAATATTTCGTACAATGTGAAAAACAATACATACATCATTTCGATGCAGAATTTCAAGAGAAAACCAATATGCCACACAACAATATTTGGTTTTGAAATCAATTTTGAAAAAATTAAAAAAATTAAAATGGTTGTAACTCAAACATTTTAAATGCTCCCAAATATCTTTGGGTGGGATATCGTTTGAAAGATTATTTAATTCTAAATCTAAAAAGAATAATAACTAGCATAAAACTAATAGTACAGCAAAGTGGGGCAAAGTCGGAAAACACGATTTCGTTGTTTTTTCCCGCTATTTTTAATCGGTTAAAGATATTAATGTACAAATTTCACCGTTGGTTTTCTCTTAAAATTCTACATCGAAATGATGTGTCACATTACCACCTTCCTATCTAAAAACTAAGTTATATTCAAAATGGCGTATCCAAGATAGCGGATAAAATTTTTTAAATCTTAATAAAATAGTATTTTTACATAGAGTAAGTTCCTCAATCACATCTACCTGTACCTTCAAATTTGTTTTATATACGAAATATTAAACTGTTTCCAGACTTAATTGTCACCCAGTATATAGCAGAACGTGCGTTCTTAATGTAATTATGATCCATTATCATCTTCAAATATTATGTCTCTTTCGAAATTGGTATTAGGTTATACATATAATGTTATTGTTTCGATCATTTTAGTGGTTGAGGTTTTTACTTCCATTTACTTTACAATAGCTTTGTAAATACACATTAAAGGTGCTTAAAACAAATGTTAGCAAGTAAAAACAATAGTTTATTAAATAACAGCTTTAAGAATGATATTCTTGGAGACACTATGCATCAAAATGTCGTTCATTTTCTAGGCCACTGTAAAGAATTTAAGGATTTGTTTTCTACAGCTGCTTATATTGTAGTTTCAATCAAATTAATTTGTTTTGTGTTATTTTGGAACCAAATATGAGAGGAGTGTTTGATAGGAATCCTAAAGCTACTTTATGGGAAACCTAATTTTTTTGTACACTCAAAATTGTGAAGTACATTTTGAAATACTCCTAGGATTTAACAAATAAATAATAGTTAAACTGTTAGGATTTAACAAACAATTTTAAACTTCATTTATGTTTGTTATAAGTTGTTTTAAATAATATTAAAACGAACTGCAACTTTTGTTATAATATGCCTACATTTATGTAGCTAGTAAGTTATTATTTTGTAAATTTAGCTCAAGGATCAGTATACTAAACAACAGAATCTATATATTAATTTGAAAAGGTTTTTTGTAATCCGAGTGAGATC
>JAGFPH010000626.1:0-31260 GCA_018207615.1 Philaenus spumarius | reverse complement strand
GGTTTGTGTTAAATGAAAAGTAATTAACTCTATATGTGCCCATTTTACTTGGATTTTAGTAATTACAGCACTAAATTTTCTAGAAACGGAAATTAAAATCTCTTATGGCAATTTAACATGGGGAAAATTTTTAGGCCTATTTCAAGTGAGATCTCGAGTTCTATTGGACCGATTGACATGCAGTTTGTGTTAAATGAAAGGTAATTAACTCTATATTTATTGTCCATATTACTTATAATTTTACTATTCCATCATTTAATATGTTTAAAATGTAATTTAAAATATGTTCTATTCAATAACATTGTATTTACTGATCAACTGATTATAACAGCACATGTTTTATTATCATCTGGAGTTCTATCTATATAATAAAAATGAATTGCAGTTTCTTTGAAATCGCATCAATTGAGAACTGCAGGACCAATTTGGCAATTTTTTTGTTTTAAAATGTTCGTAATAGTCCGAATTAGGTTTTTATATAAAGAAAAATTTGAAAAGTTTCCCGAAAAAGTTTCAAATTTTGAAAAAACTAAACAGCCTCTTTTTTATGGACTCAAGACCATAGCGCTCAAAAACAGCTGTTCGTATAAAATGCTTAGTAACACATGTTTGTTTACATTCATTACCATAGCAACTTTAGCAAATTTATAATCAGTTTATTATTCTTCAAAACCAATAGCTTTTTAGATTAGATTGACAAATTAAAAGCAAACACAAACAAAAATCAATAAAACATGCTTAGGCCTACTATATTATAATTCAATTTAAACATCGGTTGTTACATATTATTATAATAAAACAACTGTTACGGATCAAAAACTGAACATAATTTTAGGTTAGGCCTACAATGAACCAAAACACTTTTATTTGCAACCAATTTCTCTAATTTATAATCGGGTTATTATTCTTCAAAAACCAAAACAGCTTTTTTAGGTTAGATTGCCAAACAACACAAACAAAAATCAACGAAAAATGCTTACTGCTTACTGTATTGTAATTCAATTCAAACATCGGTTGTTACATATCTATTTACTTACATATATGCTGTTTAAAATATTGTTTATATAAATTGTTTATATAAATTGTTGACATAAACATCATTTGCAATGCAATAACTTAAGTCAAAAGAATGAAATTTGATAACTACCCTTAAAATTAAATAAAGCAATAGCGAAGCATTGCCGGGTTCACTAGTTGGACATAAAAATATATAATAGCACAGATCAGCTGATTATAACAGCACATGTTTTATTATCATGACATGGTTAGTTTATGTTGTAATTTACTTTATTGAAGTAGGATATGTTTAATTTTGCTGTTGCTTAATTATGTTTTTCTGCTTATAGTTCAATAGTTATGGAGGTGAACGGATAATTAGTGATGATGAAATTGTCTTTTTAGTAAATTTAATAAATCAATTTAAATAAATTTAATAAATCAATCAATGATGAAATTGTCTTTTTAGTAAATTTAATAAATCAATCTCTTATTAAATCAAGCAACTAGGCCTACATTAATTGCAAAACTTCGCACAGGTTAGCTAGGGTTCCAACAGGGAGTTGGGGAGTGGGGGGTTGGCGTGCGGAGCACGCAGGGGTCTCCCCTAGTACTAATATAATTTTAAAATTAGGATTGAAATTTGTTTGACTTATTTTAATTTAACAATGATATTTATGGTAGGTATATTTTACTTTTTTGGAATTGTAAATGTTAATTCCTTAAAAAGTAGTCACTTTTGGCTCCCGACGTCCGATTTTTCGGACGTTGTTTGTATGACCGCTGAATCCCGACGTTCAGAAAAAAATCATGTAAAATACAAATCATTAGTGAATCTATGTTTATTATATATCAATGGAATCATAAAGAACTGTTTTATTTCCCTCTATGATCTTTTTTTACGTTAAAAATTACCTCTATGTTCGCTACAACGAAGATAATTATTGTGATATACGTGGCTGTGATTTTGTCATCTGTCAGAAGGTAAATAACTTTATTTGTGTGTTGTCTCTGATTATGGCCCATATATTATGTTGTGATACGTGATTGTTTTGGCATTTTTAGTTATTTTTATTGTGAATTGTGATTATGAAGAGAGTACATTCAAGTGAAGCGAGTCACAAGTGTTTGTGACGTGTATATTCTTATGACTATAAATATACGTACAACTAACCGCAGAACTGGTTATGTAGTAGCTAGCCTAATTTACAAAAAAACTTAATAGCTCTGTCATTTTTCAATATAATGTAATGAAATTTCAGGTTTTTGTTAAGTTTTAAGTGTAAAATTATTTTGTGTGAAAACAATTGTTCTAGGTATTTTTTTGTTGTGTAATTTTCAATAATAAAGTAAACACATTAATTTTTTTTTTCCAAGTAACAATTTAAAACATTTCATATCTAACAGAATTTACACTGATTTTTAAAAGGTACTACTTTATAGAACATTACATTCCAAAATAATTTTCAAAAAATTTTCAAAATTGATCAGTAATTAAATTTAATACATATTTTTTTACGAAACACTGAAAATTTGCTGAATTGAGCCTGGGATTTTATGCAGATACACAACAGATACTGGTTGGGATTTTTTTAACATATGAAAAATTGGATGTCGGGAGCCAAAGGGTTAACTACCGAAAAAAACATAATCCATTAATAAATAAATTAACAAATCTGTATTAAATGAACACACCGTATTTTTAAGAGAATTCAAAGAACGTGAGAGAAAGTGCATAGTAGGAAATAAAAAGAAGTGCCGAACTAAAAGCAACGAGATTCACCTATACATCTAAACTTGTATGACAGTCAACTCTTAGCAATAACCTTCTCAATGGAATGGTCAGTATTTGCTTTGAAGTTAGTCTATGTAATATTTCAATCATCCCTAAAATATCTGGCGATACCTACAGTCGCTAACCAGGTCACTCCACATATTCTGGAAATTTCTCCTTTGATCAAGTTACTTAAGTTACTTGATTTTGTGTGGGTAGTTTTCATGTACATCATCTTTCAACTACATACTAAAAAAGTCTACAATGGTTGAATCTGATGATCTAGGCGGTCACAGTCCACGAAAAATAATTATATACTCAAAGAACGCAAAATGTTCACTGTGCTAGTCACTGTGTTCGCAGTTAGCATCGTCAACCTGCAACAGTGAAACAAACTGCATGATGGTTTTCCTTTGTATACTGTTTCCGTGAAAAACTTTAAGTACGCAATTAATTCTTATCAGATAAATTGGTGACTTCTCCGCTAACTTCAAAATGATGTGAATTGGTCTTACGGAAAATATGAAGGTTGTTAAAGAGGGTTAAGAGACTCTTTAAGTAGCCACTAAATGAACACCTGGTTTGTCACAGTAGAAAATCTAATCAAAGATCAGAACATTGCTGTGAATTGACAAATTCCAAAACATGTTTTCAGAGCTTGTGAAAAAATTTAATACAATATAAACGGGATGCCAGCTTCTTTGAGTCTCAGCAAACTCGCTTGTAAGATTATCGTGTATTTTATATTCAGTTTTCGTGTTTCATTTCTTAGTAAAGTTCTTAGGTTGAGTTTACATGTTTTCCAAGAACATAATTATCTTTTAAAACCATAGGTCGGCCGGAATATTTACATTCATCCACACTACAACTTTATTTAAAACTAGGGGAAACCTCTGCGTGCTCCGCACGCCTACCCCCTTGGAACCTTCTATTCACATAACCATGTTATGTTTTCTTTACAATAAAGAAGGACCTACAAGGTGTAGGATTAATAACAACCCCGAAGCTAAGATGGTAAATAATTTTAAATGGTCAAATCAAATTATATCATATATTTTATAACAGCAGTTATAATAAAGGTTAAAAGAACTACCGAAGCTGAAGTCTCCACTTTAATAAAAATCTAACATAAAAGTTAGACACACAAATAACTGCTTCAAAGTTTGAAATCAGTTGTTAATGGAAATAAAAGAGCAAACAGCTGTTTTATCTGTTATTTTATTCAATTGGTTGCTATGATAATAAATGTAAATACGTTTGTTGGTTTATCAGTCTATGCCTAACCTAATAATTTTTCCGACTAAAATTGCAAATATTGAAATAAAAAATGTTTTTATCAAAATGAATTTTATCCTATGTTGCTCAAGTTTATTAGCAAAACTATTTTTTCAATCGGTATTGAAACTATTATTTCACCTCTTTTAATATTAGTATAGACAAGTGACAATATCTACTCATTAAATCGATTTATTTATTTTGCCTCCGCGATTCAGGAAACGCTACCGTAAAGTCTTCCTGATGTTTTAAAATGTTTTACGTAACTTTCAGTAATTTATGCATGTTGAGTCTGGAAGAAACGCTTGTTCATCCGCTCCCAGCTTACTCAGCACTATCATAAAAGAAAAGGGGACCTATATGTAGGCTGCCTTGTGCTAGGTACTCTTCTATTGCAAGGTCACTAGTTTCCCGCCAACATTCACGCCAGTCAACTAATCCCCAATAATATAATATGTTTTTGAACTTTTAATTGCGTATCTTCCGTCTCAATAAAAAATGTTTACCTAAAAAAAAAGGCAACTTTGAAGAGGACCAACTTGTTCTTGTCATAATCAAAAGATTCATTTGCATCAATCTATTGATTCAGAAGGTCAAAATACTGATTTTATATCTTATTAGGTAAAAGATCCTGCTTCGTGTACCAGTACGTGTGTTGTGTTAGTATTGGTTATACAAATGTCCTAATGTGGGGTAAAAGCAACATAACATTACAAAGCAGTAAACCGAGAACATGTGTAGAGCCTTTAGGACGTTTTACTATCCCCATAACGTATAATCATAAAACTTTTATAGATATGTGTGCGGTGTTTTAAAAACGTTTATTACATTTTTTTATTACTTAATATTTAGTTTTATTAAAGGAGAATCACACTAACTTGCTAAGTATGGTCATAACAAAAACATCTGGAAGTTTTCTCTGGTCGTTTAGGCTCGGATGGACTGGTCATTTAGTGCACTGTATTTATTATTTTAGTAATTAACTATACATCTATGCATACAAATAAAATTGAAGTGTCAGTATTTGATTTCAAAATATAAGCTTTTTTCTAAGATCATATGGTTGTTCACACATTACAAAAACCTAAACAAACATTTATACATTTTGTGTATGAATGTCTGCTTGTTTGGTAGGGCTAATCTCCGGAATGGCTGAATCGATTTTGACGAAACTTTCATTAATATTTAGAGCACTTTTCAGAGAATATTTTAGGCTACTTTTTATTCCAAAAATATTTTAAGTTCCAGTTAAAAAATTATAGACAAAACTACAGGGATTTTGTAGACAAATGTTTGGGATATTGCATGTCTATTTCGATCTATGTCTCCATGACAGTATCAGAAAGATCACAGCTACCAGCAAAACCCAACTTAGATCCAAGTGCTTCTTCCCTAATCAATCATCGTTTTCATACTATTCCTTTTAAAAAAATTAAAAATTATAGACAAAATTAGGGATTTTGTATAAAAATGTTTGGGATATTTCATGTCTATTTCGATCTATGTTTTACAATATCACAAATATCACAGCTACCACCACCACCCAACTTAGATCCAAGTGCATCTGTTCTAGAAAACCATCATTTCCATAAATATTCCTATTAAAACATTTAAAAAATGTAGAAATTATGAACACAATTAGGGATGTTGTGGTATTTCATCGGCATTACCATATGTCACCGAAGGGGTTGTCGAAACGAGCAAGGGCAGAGCCCCCAGTTTAAACTGAATTAGTTGTCTATTCATAGAAGACAACACAATCGAAACACATACTCGAAATTATTGCATTTCAGATGATAAAATATTATTTCTATTTTGCATCTTACCCGAATAAACAGAAATTAGGATTGACATAAAAGAACATAATTAATAGTTAACCCTTTGATGACCGACGGTACTTTTAAGTACCACCTAATTCAACTGTCTTTATAAAAGGTAACAGTGGCTTCATCTACAAGTTGAGACCTGGAGGTAGTTTAAAGTACCATTGCAGTTCTGTAAAACATCAGGTCTACACCTAGTTTCAACAAATGACACAAGAAAGCTGCTTGCTTTCAATTGGCAATTTATATAGTATGATTTCCCCAATTTTTAAAACATGTTCTAGTGTTTCATTTGTCAGTATTTTTTATTAAAAGGGTAGCATATTGCTTTAAATTAATTACTTAACTTAATAAGAACTGATTTAAGTTATTATTATAAACCTCTTACGAATACAAATTATACAGATTCTAACTTAAGAGCAACTAAGCAAACTTCCTATAACCACTCCTAGATGGTGCTGATAAACTATCTTTTACTTTACACGTAATATTTATACCGATAGTAAAGTAGCTGAAGTTTTGTTATTTTGTCAGTTTTCTTTAATCAAGCCTTAGCCTAGTGGATAAAGTTGCGTCTTCCTGATCAGAAGATGCTGGGTTCAAATCTAGGCTAGGGAGACCAGATATCTAATCATATCTGTGGTTTGAGGGTAGAAGCGGAAGTTAAACAAACGGTGGTTGGCTCGCTTCCAAGCTGACGGGATATGACTAGATATCTGGTCTCCGGCTGTGGCTGTTTTGCATAATTTTACTAAGGTATATTTATATACGTATAATTTATATACGTATATAAAAATAATATATATAGTTTTTTTCTAATTTTATCACTTCTTGGTCCTAAAAGGGTTAAACCAATGAATTTAGCAATCCTGCACATATTTCATACATTTGAGAGAGACCACCATGACTATTGACTATTTAAGGAAATTATTTACATTATCTAAGGACTGTATGACAAACAAAGAATTTAATAAATATAAATGGTATATTAAAATAGGAAACTAAATTCAAGGTCAACACATATTACAGTTGATGCGACTATTTTTAATCTTACTTCAGCTGAATACCTGAAAGGTTGATTTGAAGAAAATGGCAAGTCTGAAGTTAAAAAGGATATAGTTATAGACTTTCAGGTAAAATAAGACGAGGGAATCGGAGAGGTAAGCATGTGAAGGTACTTTACAGACTCGCGTGAGGTGGAAAAAACAAGGACAGGATGAGGCAAGAATTGGGGTTGGGAGGCCGAGTGCCAAAGGAGAGAGAAGGAGCGGGAAGTTACTCTAATATTTTACGAGTTGTTTAATAACACAAACTAAACGATTTTTTTCTCACTGTTCATGCAAAACAGAAATATATTATATTTGTACGATTGAAAGTATGGGCGGATTCAGCCCCCTTAAACACCGGTTTAAGGGGTCTGTCCCGGGTGGTCTGTTGAATAATGTTTTGGTATACAGTGCTTAAAAACGCATTTTTAGAGAGCACCTATTTTCAACAGGAATTTTGGAATATATTTTTTACCAAAAAATTTAATTTTATTGTAATTAAACATAACTAAAACGACTAACAGAAGACAAGTACAAAGAAAATTTGCCACAATCGAAACATGAAAAACTAACTGTTTTTTCTAAATTGGCGACTCATTTCTATGTTACACAGAAGTGGCACTTCCCTCTGAACACTGGCACAATAAAATATAATGTATTTATTCGAGGTTTTAGTGGAATTTATCTGTTCCTTCACTTTTGCAATCTTCTTGCTGAACCAGTCCTAACACCAATATCTTCTTCAGTTAAGCTGAGGTTTCCGTGAAAGTCTTTTATATAGAAAACTTGTATCATTTGTGTCTCTGATAATGAAGAATATCCTATTTAATTGGTTGTACAATGTGAATTTTCTTTTATATAACTACTATTTTACGGTTAAACATATTACCTTGGTTATTTACTTACCTGGGATTACGAACGGAGTCTCATTATATTTATATTATACACCCTTAGCTTTGTTTAACAATCTCCCGTTTTATTAAAATTAATGTCAAATCAAAATGAGATTCACAAAGACTGTAATTAATGACAGCAATAAGGATTAAGAACGGAGAATGGGGACATTTGAGGTGGGTGTTAACTTCAGTCTTGGAGTGAAGCGAAATGACACTATAGTACGTTCGTTTAAGACGTTCACTGCTACGAAAATTTCATATTTCTTATGTTAGGAGGTGACCTTTTATTTTTATATTTATAGCCTAAACTAGCTGGCCCGATCCTGCTTTGCACGGATAGACACAAGACACATCAAAGTTAAATGTATATTAACTAAAAATATATTATATCAATAAACATATTACACTGTGTATTTCTTATGGGGATTTTTAGTAACTTTGACCCCCCTAAACCCCCCTAAAATTTGTAATTTTTTGAAAACCTTTCTTATCATCACCTACGGCCCTAGAGGAAGCTGCATACCAAATTTCATTTCAATCTGTTCAGTAGTTTTTGAGAAATCGTTATCAGTGGGTTAGTGGATTTGGCTTATATATATATATAGATGAGTTGGGATTACTTTATTTTTTATTTTTGAACCTTTCTACGTAATAATCACTAATATTTTAAAGCGGATGTACTTATACGTTCATAGCACATAGGCTTAAAATTGCACTGTGTATTGAAAATACTCCCAATAAGGGGGTTGGCATGCGAAGTACGCAAGGCATTTTGTATTGAAAATACTACGAAAGGGGGGAGGGGTGTTGGCGTGCAAAGCACGTAATGCATTGCGTATTGAAAATACTCAAAATACGGGAGTGGCGTGCAATGCACTGTGCGTCGGCCGCTTCTCATAGAGTTCAGTGTCAAGCTCACATGTGCTTCCTTAGCAGTGAACGTCCTTAGCAGAAAGCGGCTGTAACAGGAACCTATACTGTATATTGTTCATACAGTACAAAAAAAACTAAATTTAATGTGTATATCACTTCACAAATTTTACTTTAACGATTTGTGTTGCTTCCTTTCTGAGCTGATAACACTAATACAAAATTGTTGTTTTACAGTCAATATTAGTTTGTCTATCGGAGTAAAAGAGGCAGAATAAACCGTATATAGAAACACACATAAACTAATTTTAGAAACCAATTTCAACCGATATTTTTTTCAAACAATTATTTGAGAAAACTGCAAGGAATATTTGATTGTAAACAACAAAGTAAAAAAAAAAGAAAATAAACAAATAACATGGACAAATTTTAAGAGAGGTATGTTTTTTACCGATGTTTGTCTAATTTTTAAATCTTTATTATTTCCAAGTAAATATGCAAACAAAAATATATTATCTTATGACTTCTGATTTTGAACAACATCTGGCATTATTGGTGTATGTATTTTTAAGAAATAAAAAATCTTCATTAATTTATTTTAAGGTTAGGTCTCGAAAATAGCGACTCACTGTGTTATTTTAAATTGAGTGAGCGAACAAACACGAGGTTGTTTGGGTTCCCCTTATAGTTACAATACAATTAATACAATTAAGCGAACATTATTTCTTTTCTTTTTATAAGGTAATTAATTAATACCTTTTTAGAACGAATAATTTCTTATGTTATGGTGATTTCAGAAGCGTATTTAAAACAAAATTTAATTCAATAAGTCTGCTTAATACAGACAACCTGAAGTAAGCGTTGTATGTTTACAGATAATAACACAGCCACATTAATAAAAAAAACACAACTTTAATAAAACGCAATGTGTTGTTAATGTTAAACAAATTGAGAGGAGGAATATTATAAGAACTGTTCTTGCTATTGATGTAGGGTTTTTTGTGTTAAAGATATCTCTACAGTTAGTCAAAGAAATAATAATACAGTTAGTCAGTGCAAAGATAATGCACAAGACATTTCGTTTATTCACATTAATTTTAGTTAGGAGAAAATAAAGAAAAATAAATATTTTAACACTCACTCATACAAACCTGACAGCAATTCATCATTCCTCAAAGCAAGACAACGTCTTCCATTCAGAAGGATGATACAAAGAGTACAACTTCCTTTCCAAGAATATCCGTTTGAGATAGAAACTATCAAAGCGTGGCTAAGTGATATAATTTACCAGAAAGCACGGAACTACTGTGTTTGCAAAAGTGTGACATTTTATTATGTTACAGTAATAATGTAATAATATTTCTCACAATCCTGAACAGAATTTTAATAAGACATCCTCAATAGATTGTCACTCTAGAAAACGAAATTTATTTTCAGAAGAAAATAAGCTATCACAGAAAAGGAGCTTAGTAGACGTTTTATCAAATAACTGCGTCGGTTTAAGACATTTATTATTGACTTGATGTTAAGTTATAAAATCTAGTTATAAAGTTTAAAAGAGCAAATCCAATAAATTCAACACATAAAGTAAATGTATTCTTTGACGTCACAACAGTTGGAGGCGTTGGTATAAAATGTATAATCAGGATTTATGGTTTTGGAATTTTGTGTTTTATGATGCAAGGATAAAACCGAGTAATGCCAACTAAATAAAAATCTGCAGTGTATTAGCAATAATCTTCTTTGCACAAAGAAGTTCTGGTTTGTAAAGCTAGTAATAGTTTATATGATATTGTGCCTGTCTACTGTGTAAAACATATTCCTAGCCTACTAATCAAACGCGAATCACCATCTTATAAAAAAAGGGATGTTTATATTGGTAATAAAAGTTGTGTAATTTTCAGAAAACACTTCATCAAATGCAATGTTTAGCTAAACAAATTCCTTTATCATAAAGACAACTACTGTTAACCCAATAGTAAATGACAGCAGTAATAAACTTCAAATAAAATCATCCATAAACAATCTAAGAATGCTTAAATTAATAATGTAACTTAATTATAATAAATTGAAATGTAAACACATACAGTTTGTACTTGTGGTAAGAGGGCTTTGGTAAACATCCAGCAGTTGGCTGTGCAGACTGTATTTGACAGTCAAACGGAAACAATATTAAAATTTATTGCTTTCTAGCTAAATTTACAAGCTCGTATAATTGTTTTCTTAACTTTTCCGGAAGTTTGCCCGGCAACTGTTTATTTCAAATGGGACTGTAGTAATAAAATGAAAACTCGAATCTATACATTTTGTAAACTGAATTTATCTCCACAAATTACGACTACATCCAAAAATATAAAATAATTATTTAAATAAATATTAAAAACAGAAGGAGTAACGTAAATTATATTTTAACCAAAGAGTTTGTTCAACTTAAAGCAAGACCAAACTAATATAGCAAGTTTTCTGTAAGTTTAAACTGAAGTAATCAATCAAAACAGTATACATGTTAGGGTTTTTATATATTTACAGATCTGATTTTGTCTCTCATATCAGCTCATATGAGGAATAAGTAAATTCAAATGATTTTTTTAGGAGTTAATTGCAAATCTTTCAGTCCATGGGTCACAATATCTAGCATATTTATTTTATTTTGAAAGAAAAATTTAAAAAAGGTTGTAATATTTAAAATCGTTATACAAAAATAATATTAATGCGGTTTTTAAACATATATTATAGTTGGATTCATGTTCGGGTATTTAGAGAAAGACATTAAAATTACGTTTACGCATTCGTTTTACATAGCCTGTATGAAATTAATTTATGAAGTTAGTAAATTTAAAACAACTTACCGGAATTGCCGGATATTCCGAGACAGTCGTCCACGTATATAGTTTGAAATGGCTTTCTTAAAATTTTAGGATTTACGGTCCATGGACTATAAAACAACGTTAAGATTGTGGCTTCAAATTTGAAGTGAAAATATAGTAGTTTACAAATGATATTTAAGTCCTTATTAGTCTAAGAAGTGCTAAGTGTTCATTTAAAATATTTGGCATTTAATAAATATTTAAGTAAAACGTTTTGCAATGGGCGTTTTACAGAGAGGATTACATCACTCGTAATCAGCCCAAAACAATATTTTTTTGCTTTGATAGCTTTATTTTTACAGTACTATATATAACAATGTATAGTTAAGGTTTTATTTTCACCAGTAGTTCCAAGAATAGTGTCAAAAACTAACTTTCGGAAAAATAAACCAAGAACTCAGATTATGCCCGAATGAACTTGTAATAAAACAATGTTAATTAATCAGATTTTTAGGGCAACCCTTGGCCGGGTGAAAACCGTGGTATCTTCCTTATCAGGAGATCGCAGGTTCGAATCTTAAATACAGACCAGTTCTTCATATCTGTGGTGTAAGGGAAGAAGGGCGGAAGTAAAGCAAATGGTGTTCTACTCTCTTCCAAGTTGAATAAGACTACCACCATAAATAATACAAACAATTACTGCACGAATGTAAACGAATTTATATTTATTTGTATTAAAGTGAAACAATACAAAATAGAGTAGAGCCTGTGTAAAGGGTTCAGTTATCCAATGTTAAGAAAGTCGGCCATGGTTTAAGGAGACTACACTTATACTTCAAGATACAAGTTCAAATGAACAGTTTATGAAAGATTTATTAATTATATTCTTTATAAAACCAAATAGATTGTATATAATCTGTGTAATATAGATATGAATACCATTTTTATAGTAGTCGGATCAATTCTTAATTATTGCGAAAGCCGATCACTGCCGCCTTCGACAGGTGTGCAGGACACTACTAAATAAAATACACTAACACAACACTGAACACATGCGATATTGAAAACATGATAACATTATCAGAGGCTATCTCTTCGTTTAATGTTATACTAAAAGTACCCGGGTGAGGCCACATTATAGTTCGTTTATTTCCGGACGGATACTGGCGATTAAAGATTTAGAGATGTAAATAAACCCCATGTATTATATGTGTTTTTTTTTTTACTGCCTGTTTCCCGTTAGTCTTACGGTACACTGTGAAAACGTAACGCGATTACTTGCTCACTATGTTTACTTGAAATTTTCTTCTATATTCAATATTTATTACATTCCTAACCACAGTTGAGTAAAGCCACATAGTGTTTGTCTTCTTGTCTTATGCAGCTAGTATAGATGGAACTAATTCAGGCAATTGAGATTGATGTATTTACTTGTTTCTAACTTTAATACAATCCTAAAATTCCTTTGGGCTCGGCATACATGAGCAGGTATATTACTCGTTTTCTCCCATAAAATAATCGCAAAACAAAAATGTATTAGGACTTTGTTATAATTTTGGTAGTTATAAATAATCAAAATATAGTTTTGCTAATGTTTAGAATATTTACACCAACTTTGAACGGTTTCTTTGTTGTTTCTCGTGAGATAGATGTGCATTTTTAGTTCTGCAAAACACATTGTGGTCACCCATTTCATTGAGGTTGTTAGTATCAAAAATTCCAGGATGTAAAAGTTGGTAACACCGGATGTAAATCGCACGCGTTCTTGAATCAAGTATGGCACTTGTTTGATGATATTTACAATATTACGGATTTGTTAATGTGCCTACTAAGGGAGTTTATTTTCAACAATCCCTATTTCCCCACCCTTTTTACTAATGAGTTGCAGTTATGAAAAACGTTTCAAATAATTAAATATTTTAACTTAAAAAAAAGATTTGAGTAATATGTAGAAAATCCTTGACAATTTTGAGAGGACTCTAGATTGTGTCTACGAAGGGAGGAATCCATTTTCGTTCTGTTTACTCATTTTGGTCATCTTTGCAGTAAAAGTTATTAGAATAAAAATTAGTTTCGTACAAACTTATTTGACAATATTTAAAGTAACATTGAACAGATTTTATAATGTGTCTACCGCGGGAGTTTATTTTTTACAACACCAATTTGCCCACCCTTTGTTCTAATGGGTTGCAGTTATCAAAATAGTATTTTTATATTATTTACGCTTCTGTTGCCACTGCCATGGCGAAAAGAAGAACAAATTCTGTATTTCATTGGCGCGTATACTGTGACTATACTGCACGAAAAAACTGAGAACATAACTGAGGAGAAAACTGAAGTAACCCACACACTACACAGTTCACACAACTGTGCAGTTTTATTTGCACAGATAAACTGCGTAGTCATGCCTGAGCGATAATGAGGAAACTGCGCAGTTCTATCAAATTTTTACACAGGCTTTTGGCCTGAGAGAGGGACTCTACTTTTCAACCTAAAAATTGAGCAGTCACCTCAGTTAATCGAACAGTTTGCACAGTCTTGTCGTTCCTAGCCTCGCACGTCAGCTCTTTACTGTATTTCGCTCTTTACTGTTCAGCTCTTTACTGTATTATTTACTTTTCTGTTAGTAGACTGTGACTATACTGCACGAAAAATCTTAAATAATGAGAACAGAACTGAGGAAAAACTGAAGTATTGCATACACTAAACAGTTCACACAGTCATGCAGTTTTATCTGCGCAGTTAAACTGATAGTGTGTGAACCCATTAACGACTGCTATATTTAATTTCTTATGTAGGATGTCTGACTAAAACTGCGCAGTCTACTATAACTAGCAGTCAAAGTCTACAGTAATTTCCATTGTAAAATTCAAACATTTATTATAATAAAATTTGATAAATCTCAATAGTTTTCATGTTTAAATTGTAAAAAATTACAGTTTTTCTCTTTATAACGTTCCAAGAATCCTAGTAAATACGACGTTCATCAGCTTTATCGTGCCATTAACATTTCGGCAGAGGCAATCACACCGGCAAAGACTGCACAATTACTTACCGAACCAGGTGCCATTTCTTGGATTAAAGTCTTGCGTTATGTAGGACACGTTTTTATTTTATGAGGTTATAAAGGGACGCCATTACTGTAATGCAAGGATGTGGGATGTGCTATAAAATTTAACACTTTGTGAATACACAGCGGTACTGGGTTTTCTGGTAAATTATTCTTGTTCACCACGCTCTGACTGTTCCAAACGGAAATTCCTAGAAAATAAATGCTAAACACTTTTCTCTACATTTGTCTCTGAATGGAAAATGCTTCCTTGAGCTGTGATAAATTGCTTTTACCAGTGAATCTCTGTATGAGTGAATGTTTAACTGATTATTCTTCTCTATATTCGGTTGTTTACGTATTCAAATTTAACAATTGACATTATTGTTTGCAACTGTTTTGTTAAAACCATTATGATTAGAAATTTTTTTAAATATACAAAATTTATAATCTTAATTATTCTTATTTATTAAATATTACATAAATATACACAAAGTATACGTTCACGCACACACTCCTACAAAAAAACAAAAAAAATACAAATTAAAAACAATGAATTTTAAAAATACTTTATACAAAAATTGTAGTACAATTTTTTTTTTATATTTGTGTTTTGCCTCTTTTTAGACCTTCAATATTTTCAGCTCTGATAACCACTGTTTTAATAAATTTACCAAATAATTGGATTGTGCATTGATATTATTTAACAATAACCGATAGTAAATTGAAATTTCTCGAACCAACCCACAGATAAACATGAATTCAAAAAAACATTTACAATTAATTAACCTCTAGTCTTCAGTAAGTGTAATGCTAATCCTCCTAATGATATCTCGATGATATGTAATGTTCCCTAATGCTTATCCCGATTTTGAACGTATAATAGAATGGAACAATTTGATTCAGTAAAACTACAAGTTTTTATAGGTAGCAGTAAATATTTCGTCCAAAATTTTGTTTTCAAATTATTTATTTTCCGCAACAGTCAACTTTTCCTTTTTTTTTTTAATAAGCACAAAATGATACAAACAGTTTTGTTAACGTAATTCAATTCAAAGGAGCATAATTGCAAGAACACCGTAGCTAAATTAGAACCGACACAGCTGTGTTGCAGTTTAAACGAACACCGTTAACCACTGCGTCACTCTACTATCTTTAAATAAATCAAACTTTTTAGGTGCATCAGAGCGATGACAATGGGTTTAGATAGTCAATGTTCACATAACATGTGCATGGTTTGTGCACTGCATTGTTTGCTTCTTTACACTATAAATTCAAAATTATCTCACAAATAATATTAACGTCAACAGATGTTTTAACCATACTTTCAAGAAGAATCAGTAACTTACATGCTTCATGTAAATATGGAAGCAGTAAATGTTTAGTAATAAATTATTATTTTGCTTTGACACAATGCCAAGTTGGCGTTAAATATCTAAACAAGAGAGCAAGTGTGTATATTGAGCAGACAAATAGGTTTAGTCCCTTGGTTTCAACTTAAACCCTGCTATTTCGCGTTTAAATCAAATTATCCTCGGAAAATATTGTTATCAAATAAATACTAGTGCATATTTTGAATACAAAGAAGGGATACTTTTGGTTGGGATAGGTTTTGAACAAACATAAACGTAGGCTGAGTGTAATATCATTTTACAATTAAATATTTTGAAAAAAGTTTTGTATTATAAATAGTAAAATGTATTTACTATTAATACATCGTTTTACCAATCACTAAAAGTATCAATAAGACGAAAAGTGCCCATGTTCAAAATTCAGACCAGGGAAGCAGGCATAAAAGTGTGTTTACGCCATCAGCCGCTAGGATTCGACGGTCACGGTCACATGACAGTCGGACCTCTCTGTCTCTCCTCTTATTTCCATCCTTGCCCCACACTCGGCCGGCAAAACGCGCCCTGAGAGCTCCTAGCGACTGATGGGGGAAACTCAACTTTATACCTACTTTCGTGGTCTGAATCCTTCCCATTTAAACTGTTCGTCTTATTTATATGTAGTTATTGGCTTTACTTCCGAATCACAAAATTGTACCAAACACTGTTAATGATATACCCTTTCAAACAACACCAACTTGGATATTTTCCACGAGTTTTTTTTAGATACAAATGTTACAGAATGTCGAGAAAAATCCAACTTTAAACGACAATGCTGGTAGAGTGGTATAACAATGTTTTAAAATATTAAAACAATAAAATTTATACTGTTATCGATTACAAATTAAAAGGCTTTTTTGCAATAGTAACCCCAACATCTACAGTATTATTAGTTTGAAACCTTCATGACAGAAATAATTTTTTTGTTTTATTTTTTTATTTTAAAATATAATACACAATTTAATTTGTCCATGCATTTACAATTTTTTCCAAAACGTTAAATCAGTGTTTTGGCTTTTATTGTGTAATAGTTAAATTTGTGGCCAAATCTAATGAAAAACAAAAATTTTCAGCTCTATTTTTGTATCCCTCTTTGCCATCATTACAGTTTACATTTTTTTTAATGTGAGCTTTTTCAAGAAATTCTAAATTTTTCAATCTTAACCTTTTGCGCTCCACTGTCGGGCTCATTCCGAACCCGTTTTAATATGATTTCTATTTTCTAAACTAGTATAGAATCTGTTTCGGTCTAATAATACTTCAATGTTACTAAAACATTAGTTTAGAAGCCAGTGACAGATTATATTGGCTGTGGAATATATTTTATATCTCTCTGAAGTTGAGCAGCTGTTTGCCAGTCTTGATCGAGAAATGCAACTGCATCGTCTGTTGTCTTGCGTCTTTTCAAATGGCGTTTTTTTTTTTTTACTATAAGTTATTATTTTGCAGTTTTGTAAAGCAATTTTGTGTAAATTTTTTTATGTAAATAATGTAGTAATCTTGTTTTTGTTTTATTTTGTGTTGAGAAATGCCAACTTTGTAAACTACATGTTACCATGGTTATGTACCAGTATTTCACAAAAATGTTATTGTTCAAATAAATTTTTGAATAACCACAGTTGACATATTTACTATAAAAAGTATTTTCAAAGCGCTAATCACTTGTATTACTATTGTTTTCTTCATAAAAACTATATTTTTTTTACTTGTTTGGCCTAATATATTTAAAATAGGCCTATTCAATAAACAAATTTGTTAAACCTCATGACTATTTTTTTAATTACTTATAATCGTCACATTTAGAGTGAAAAAGTATTTTCAAAGCTCTAAACTCTAGTATTCTTATTTTTAATTCCATTACAAAACAAAATAATTGATTAATTTTTCTGATCGATTACATTAAAAATATTCCTTCTCAATGAAAAATTCTAAACTTTTTAATCTTAAAAACTTTTGAAAATGTACCCAAGTTGGGCCAGTTGTGAATGGACTACATTATTAGCAATGTTTGGTCAAACTTTAGTTCTGAAAGTACACCGTTCAGTGATAATATATACCAATTCAAAGTTGTATTCATTTTGTGACGTTTGTGCACGTTTATGGTGGCCATCTTGAAACGGAACCAAATAATTCAAAAGGTCCTTTTAAAAGATTTAATATTAAAATAAATTTTTAAATTATGAAAAACTCTTATGATTCAATTTGAAAATTCTTCTAACTTCGCCAATAAATGTATCTGTGATTTGAAAAGAAAACATTTTCCTCATATTCTTGAAATACGAAATAGTATAAGAATCTACCACGCCTCACTGTCTGTTACAGCCTTTATAATTTAGTTATAAGTTTGTTAGTTTGTGTATTTATTATTACTTAAGGGTCTGCTGTAGTGGCAGCCATCTTTGATGTTTCTCCCGTAAGAGCAATGTTAAAATGCAAAACCATTTATTTCGTTTATTTTTTATCGTACAATTGTTTGCAAGGTTTCATATTACCCACAGTCAGAACACGCATCCGTTTTGCATTTCACATTTTTTTTTATCCCGTTCATTTGACACGTAATTAACATTTTTTAAGTATCAAGTATAACTTTTTCTTTACACAATAAAAAATGTATAGTTAAAAGTAAATAGCAGGTAGGTTCCGCAATTTTATAAAGAATATTAAGTTATTTTCTGTACTCAATTACAAAAGATCGATTTATAAAATGGTTTTAAATGAGGCAATGTTAAAGAGCTTAGCTAAAGAAATTGCACTGTTTAGATAGGGTTATAGAGTAAAGCGCTGGAGTCGCCGGTAGCTTTTTTTTTACTGGATCAGACCCATAAGGGTCGGCTCTAGTAAAACAGAAAGCAACCTGCGGCGGTAGGTTACGCGGACATTGCTCATCCTAAATCCATTTAAAACCCGCAATTATTCAAATAGCGTTTTTTTAAAAATACCAAACTTTTTTGGACAAAATTCGTCATCCGAATGGCTTGGTAGTTTTTCGCTATAATATTTTACAACGTAAAAAATATTTAAAATCACCCTATAGCGGCGGTAGGTTACACGGACATTGCTCAGCCTAAATCCATTTAAAACCCGCAATTGTTCAAATAGAGTTTTAAAAAATACCAAAATTCTTTAGGCGAATGGCTTGGTATTTTTCGCTATAATTAATAGTGACAACATAAAAAAATATTAAAAATCAATGTTTTAAATTGTTAATAAATATTAAACAAAATATTTTTCTTAATTTTTAAAAAGCCATTTGCATGCATATTGACCATAGCTTTAAAATGACATATCGTTTATAATTTTCCGATCAAAAATAAAGGAAAATTTTTGATTTTAATTTAACATTGGTCTTATGGAGTGTCAGCCAACATGGCCGACAGCTAGAGCCGACCCTTAACATCAACACTTCCTGTGCAGTTAACAAAACTAAAATTGAGGTGTTATTAAAAACAGTGAAGGCGTTTTGTGAGAAATCCGTCATTCGGTGGCCCCTTTACGTTACTCATTGGCAATGCAATTATCTACAAATCTTTAAGTGTCGGAATACGACTAAATATTACAGATATTACTTACTACAGTATAACTATTTATTATTTCTACTGAAACCGGTATGCATCTTTAGACAATAGAAACACAATTAATTACAACAGCTGATTTTTAGCTTGCAGTATTTTGATTACATGTGCAATATTCAGCTCTTAAACTTATTTAATTGTCAATTAAATTATTTAAATATTCAGTCACATTAGTTAAATAAATGTTTGAACAGTTTTATAAATCCTCCTGCCTTCCACGTTTCCAATATTTATTGCTTGTCATTAATCCAGATGGAAGTCTGATAACGTTATCAAAAACCCAGACTCCCCTTCCACCATTAATAAATACGCAATCTGAACTCCGCTGCAAAATTGGAATAGTAAAATGCCAAATGTAAATAAAATATTGATAAATACCTTTCTGACGCTGATGAATTGGATTTGATACTTTTTTGTAAACGTGCAAGTTTTCGATTTTAAAATGTTCGAATTTAACAGTCTAGTTTAGTTTTGATATTTTCTTAAATTACACGTAAATAATACTTTTTCTAAATTTGTGCCCAGTGCTTTGTTTATTTACAAAATTGATCATATGTTTACTATGATCAACCGCTAAATATTTCGAAAGTAAAAGATATATGAAGTGAAATGCAAGTTCGTTACCTTTCTGTTTCAAATTTTATTTTATGATGAATTTTACAATTTGGTCAGCAATCTTGAATGTAAAAACTATGTTTTTTTTTCATTGGAAGATAATCATGTAATATATAATTTTAATACGAAATTTTAAGAGAAACTCAATGTTGAAAATTGCGCATGCAATTCTCAAACCACTTTGAAGATACTCACTTTCATTTAGATTCAAAAATCTCACTACATATTGTGTGTTTACGAAATGTAAATTATTTTAACTTTGTTCATGTGACCCCTCCAACATAATTACATTTAATAACTTACATTGTAATGTAAATAAAATTCGAAACTATTTATTGTTCCATTTTTCTTTTTTTATAAATTCAAATATTTTTAAAGAGGTTTAAATATTGTTGAGAAGTTTTCACCATTGATGTTCTCTTGACATTACTCAATGAACTCATTTATCGCAATTACTATGATCCTAGTAACAAAATAAATTTACTTTCAAGATGATGGACCAAATTATAAAATTCACCATAAAATACAATTTTGTATAGAAGCATTACTGTACTTGAATTTCTCTTCACATGTCTTTTATTATCTAAATATTTAACCGTATACAGTATTATGCTTAAGGGTCTGCTATAATTGCGGCCATCTTGGATTTTTATCCCATAAGAGCAATGTTAAATTTCAAACCATTTATTTCGTTTATTTTTATCACAAAATTGTTTGCAAGGTCTCATTTTAAGCACGGTTACAATACACACCAGTTTTGCGCTTTACATTTTTTTTAAATTTTTCATTTGTCACGTAGTTGACATTTTTGAAGTACCAATTTTGAACAATTAA
Organism: Philaenus spumarius; assembly: GCA_018207615.1. Taxonomy (NCBI): domain Eukaryota; kingdom Metazoa; phylum Arthropoda; class Insecta; order Hemiptera; family Aphrophoridae; genus Philaenus; species Philaenus spumarius. The sequence continues at coordinate 10,315 of JAGFPH010000626.1, read as the reverse complement.
AAGTAAAACGCAAGCCGGATCCGCAATTTTATAAAGAATACTAAGTTTTTTTTCAGCATTCAATTACAAAAGATGGATTTATAAAATGGTTTTAAATGGGGCAATGTCAAAGGGCTCAGCTGCAAGAAATTGCACTGTTTAGATAGGGCTATAGAGAGAAGCGCTTGCGTTTCCGGTTGCTTTCTCGTTTACTGGAGCAGATCCTTAAAGTTAAAAACTCTGCGTTTATATGACTTTCCAATTTATTACTTGTAGGCCTATACTTTTACAAAATTTTCAGACTATGTTTTTTTACAGAAAAGACATACTCTTTTATAATTTACCAATTTTGTATTTGGTTAGCTATCAAAACTTTGTAAATCTATTTCTAATTTCTTTAGCTTTGCATTACTACTGTAGCTACTTTTGTCATACAATTTCTGAGACATTAAAATTTTAGTAATCTTTAAACTAATCGTAAAATTAAAGAACGACGTCACTTAAACGTATACGAATTCTTTCACCAAATTGAACCACATAAAGTGAACCAATCCAACAATTCCAAGGGATAGCAAAGCCTCGACAAATGGTTAAGTCAATCATGGTTTTCATAAACGGCATTTATACTTAAATTATGTTTAATGTTATCTCACAAAATATAAGCGTGAACCAATATTTCCATAAACAATCCCACTCATTCTCATAAATAACTTAAGGGGACTTGCCACAGGTAAAACATTTTTTTCACATATTTTTTTATTATTGACTATTATTTTTCAGAATGTGCTGAATAACGTAATATTTTTATTTATTTTTTTTTTAGATCAATTAGAAGCTGTGTTTCTGGTTAGGTGCCTGTGAAAACAAAATAGTTTGACATTTTGACATCACCTGTTGTTTGTTGTTACTAGCCCAGGTCGTTACTAACTTCTACGACTTTGATGTGATACCGCTTTCTTCTATATAACTTTTTTTTTCAAATTACGTAACCTAATTCAGTTTTTATCTTCATGTTTGATGAAAATGTGTTGCTTAGCTGCAAAAACAAATAGGCCTACAACTATGTGGACACTAACCCTGTTATAAATAGCAAACAAGTTTTAGACTTTGCACATCTGTAGGCCTATATAGACAATATTTAGGCTAAGCATAGGCCTAAAACTATGCCAGTTGCAGTCAAGTGCTCATATCTTGCTAATAAATTAACTGTTATTTTTTTATAATTCGATAATCTGCTGTCATAAGTGTCATAATGGTATAAACTGTAAGGACAATCATGAAATCATGGATATTTTCAGTTTTTCTCCGATTACAGAAAATTAGGTTTTTTGGACTTTGATGTAACTTTTCTCAGCATCTAATAAAGATAGTGATGCCAAATTTTTGTGCTTTCTTACAACATGGTCTCCTAGTGCGCTACATGAGAGTTTAAAAAAAATCCTCTTACTTGCTAAAAAAAAAATATGTTATGAAAATTTTTACCGATAAATTACAAATTATTTTTAAAATGATAAAAAAAATACTTAGAAATAAAATTTTACAAAAATGTCATGTAGCGCACTAGAAAAAGAACGATTAAAAAAATGTTTTTAAAGTATTGCCCTAAGTCTTATGGTTCTTCAGAAAATGTGCATATAGTTATAACATGGGGTAACATAGGCGGGGCAAGTCCCCTTAAAGCGGTAAATATTTTGTTGTAAACGATCATTTGGATTTGTGCCAGATCTGTGTGAAATATGGAAACAAGAGAATCAATTTACATCCGTGCGTGTTGCGTCTTCTTTCTGCTGCAGATTGAAATTTAATACATAATTTGATTTAGGAAGCCACCACAATATCCGTAAATTCATTCATGTGAGGTTTTCCAAAGTAACAGTCTAAACAGTTTTACACTTTTTTATCAGACCTAAAGAAAATATTTTCAATATTTTACAAAACTGTGTAAGGGCAAACACTGAATTTTGATTCAGTACCAGAAATATTAACAAAACATACCCAATTACTTGTAAACTAAATTATTCTCTTGGCTGGTTGAAGTAAGATGGCATCCGTACTAAAATAGTATTATAAATATAGGCAAACCGTTTTGGGGGTTCATTCAATCAATTTCATTGTTTCTGAGGTTGCAAACAAAAAAATACAGAACATCACATTTAAACTAAAAATATTGTCGATAGTGTACAATGAATCTTATCTTATAATTTCTTCCTTATAAAATAACAATGAATTTACTAACAATCAACAAAATCAAATTACATTCTTTACTAACTTAAGGCTCGGCTCTCCACATTCAAAACTACGATATTTGGTCCCAATTTCAATGTTAAATAACCAAAACATACCTTCACTATTAAGCATATTTTTGTGCTGTTTTTGTTAAAAAACGAAAGCTGTATTTTTGTTCTTAAAGTAAAATAGATTGTGGGTGTTGATTGCTAAGGATTTTTGCAATATCTCTTTTTGCAGCTGAGTAAAAAATTTATAAAGTTTACTATTTTTTACTATTTATATCATACGTTTATGAAAACAATAAAACGGTTTCTGAAAATGTATTCTGCAATCAACATCCGCATATGACAGTACTTCAAAATGAAACCAAATTTTTAAATTTATTCGACGAATTAACGGAAAAAATGACTTTTTCTGTAGCATTGCTCTTATGGAAATAAGATTCAATATGGCGGGCAGGTAAGCGCCCCCTTAATTTACTTAACTTAAATTGTCTTAATATAATAATCTAGAAATTAAATTGGTTTACAGTGGTGAGCACGGATCATAGTGATGTAATGCCTAGATAAAATAATTGATACAGACTGAATAATTACATCGTTCAAATTAGGTATTTAATGTACATAATGGCTACATAAAGTGATTTATACATACTAAATAGTTACAATGATCAAATTAAGTAGATATTATAGAAAATTACTAGATAAAGGTATTGATACAGACTGAATAATTACAACGATCAAATTAAGTAGATATTATACATAATGGCTAGATAAAGTGATTGATACAGACTGAATAATTTAAACGGTCCAATTATAAAGACGTTATACATAATGGCTAGATAAAGTGATTGATATAAACTGAATAGTCGCAACGACTAAATTAGGTAGATATTATACATAATGGCTAGATAAAGTTATTGATACAAACTGAATAGTCACAAAGATAAAATTAGGTAGATGTTTTACATAATGGCTAGATAAGGTGATTGATACAGACTGAATAGTTACAACTATCAAATTAGGTAGATATTATTCTTAATGGCTAAATAAACTTATTGATACAATTATGTAGACACTATTCCAAATGGCTAGGTTACAAATAATTTACATCGATATTCTATAAATATACAAAGATAAAAATACTTTCTAATATGTTGTTGTATGTATGTAATACTGCACACATTGTATATATATAAAATGAATTTACAATCTCGGCATATAGAAGTAACGTTTTTATACTTACAAGATTAAATCTTATGAAATACTTGTCTCTGTTTGAGCCCCTGAGCGCCATATTGGCACCAAAAGTCGTTCACATTTAATATCTTACGATTTGACTTGTCAGCTTTCACTTCATTTCATTACTTTGCGAATTATTCCGAGCATTTCGCCGAAACGAGCCGTTAATCATAAGTTACAACACAAGGTGTATCTCGTTAACTCGATGATACATTCTATTACTGAAATTTGAGTTCAATGTTCTTTAATAATGTTTAACTTAAGAAATTCTAAAAATAACTTTGATGGAAAACTTAATAGTACAAAATTCCTTTATGCTACAGTTTCAAACATTTTAACATTGACTAGAGTTTCCTAAAATCTATGTTTCTAGAAAGCTCTTATAATCTCTCTGTTTTAGGATTTCGCAGTATATGTCGCAGTTGTTACCATTATACGATTTCCTGACAATAAACTACCTACTTCTTCGTTGCATGATCTCCAGACGTAAAACCATATGTAGTCATTGACCATATTCAATTTAAAAGTGTATATCTAACAATCTTTTTTTTTTTTTTTTTGTGGACATAACTTTGTTTAGTATTTCCGGAGAGTTGCATAAAGATATAGATAAGAAATAATGAAAAACTTAATAATCATTATAACTTCCTTAACGTAGAAAACATTGAATGTATAGTTTTTATATGTCATAAAAGTTTAATGAAAATCTTAATTTTGAAGGGATTTCAACTGAAACTATTAGCCGAAAAGGTGAAAAACATTGGCGAATGGACAAAAAATTATAACTCTCCTAGTAGGATTTTTTCTGGTGTAAATTAATTTATTATGATGTCAGGCTTTATATTATTTTGGTTTTTAAGAGGTATTGATTTTTAATACAAAATAATTAAACCGTCGATTTAAAATTGAAAAAAAATTGCTTTGTTTTTATAATGACGTACCAAAAGTTATAGCCACACTAAATCTACGGCTTTATTTATTCACTGTTAAACTTGTTTTACATAGAACTCAAAGAGACAAACTTACGAAAGACATAATGTTTTTAAAACCCATTTCTAGTTTTCATTTAATGAAATCTCTACAAGATTTTTCCATTTATTTAAGGAACGTTATCTTAGAATTTATTAATTTCCTTTACCAGCCACATTTGAATGTTACATCAAATTAGCCTGCTCTGTTTTAAAACTGACTATTAGAATTTGTAATTTGTAAGAATAGATAAAATTGTACAATAATCTTACAGGAAATCTGATAATATTCACTGAATAACCAAGCTATAGTCACACAAATACTTTAAAATATTATAGATTTTTAAAATTCTAATACAAACAATTAAAAAACAAACACAAATTCTTTTTGTACTTCTACAATTTTAAAATTGAAATTAAGATTAAAATTGTAGAAATTATAAACAAATTTGTGTTTGTTTTTTAATTTAAAATGGAATTCTACCAAGTACCTTCGGTCTTCAGTATCAATCGTACAAACAATTGCTTAAGAAACCACAAAGTCACCTACTCAAATATATTTGCCACTTTTCATTTTTCAGTTGGTGTCCACCTTTCTTGTTTATTCAATGTGTTACCTATGTCACTTTTCAAACACATTCCAAATAAACGGTATCAGTTAACTGACACAAACTTTCTCCCAACTTACTGTAGTCAAAATAATATCGTTTTTAATCATTTTATTTACTACTTTTTAGAACAAAACAAAAAAATAATATTCTACCTACGTCAATCGTATAAAAAAATTATTGTCCCAGGTGGGATTCGATCGCGCGACCTTTGAATTACTGGCCGTGCTCGCTACCGTGGTGCTACCCCGTGCGGCCGCTGCCGCGATGCTAGATTGACAACACAAACTTGTTTATTTTTAAACATTTCCCCATAGTTATAAAACGCCGAAGTTTTGATAAAAGCGGGTGGTGTCATTTTGTTTGGCATCTTAAGCACTATAAATACTGAAAATTTTATCAAAATCGTTAGAGCCGTTTTTGAGAAATTTGCATTTTTGTCGTTTTTTATGGGTTTTTAGGGGTAAATTACCCTTAAAAATTAAAAATTCCAAAAAATGAAAAAAACGCCTGGAGAAATTAGGGTTTAGTACCTACATACCAAATTTCATTAAAATCGGACCAATAGTGTCCTCTCTGGTCGTGTATACATACAGACAGACTGACAGACAGACACCACTCTAAAAACACTTTTTTGGGTTCAGGGAGCACCAAAACAAAAAATTCCACTATAAATATTTTTGGGTTCAGGGAGCACCAACACAGCTAATTGCACTAAACATTTCTTGGAGGTTCTGGGAGCACCAAAACAGATAATTCAACTGAAAATTCAAATTCAAACATTTTTACGAAAACAATACTTTCTCCATATACTACGTATAGGGTGGAGAAAGTAAAATTTATCAATTCGATTCTTTACTCGAAACAGACAAATAAATCGTTGAAAAATACTTATAGTATTCCCAAAATTAATATACATCAAATGAAACTATAATTAAACGTTGAAGCACATATTTGCATTATCAATACTAAGCATGTTCGAGAAAGAAAACAAATCATGTATCCTACCAATTTAAAAAAAGTTTTACAAATGTGATGCTTCTGTCTCAGTTCTATGAATAATCAACTAATGCAACAATCACAGTCTTGATAGTAGAAAAAAGATAGATTTGCAACTTCAATAAATAAATAACGACCATCGAAATAAAGTAAACATGTTCAGTTACAAAGTCAATATCTGAAGCAAAGAAGTCAGATTAATTTAATACGTTTTTCAATTCTTTCATTGATATTCTAGATTCCTTTATCAGACTTGTAATCAGTTTCTGTAATCTCGTTCTTTTGTAATACTCGTTACTGTTTTCTAGATCTATAATGTATTTAGAGCAACCTTTAAAATATTTAAATTTTACTGTCATTAAAGTATTTTTAATTGCTATAACAAAGTGCTTTCATCTCCAAGTTAATGATGGGTATCGGAATTAAAAGATTTAGTTCAAAGTTACAGTTTTTATTATTAGAAATTATTATTATTGGAAAATAACTATTCCCTTATGAAAACACGAAATTATAATAGTTTTCAATAATTTTGATGAATCTTAAATAATCTCAAAAATTCCTGAGGAAAAATAAATAACGAGTCAACTAGTTTCCATTTGTTTATTAACGACAACAACCCCTGCATGTCGTAATGGTTGTCCAGTTTCAACAGTAAGTCATCTTCAGATCTGGCCTACGTTCTAAAACATTTAATTTAATAATATACGTTCAAAAATTTAATTGTATTTTTGTAGTGATTGAGTTCACATATACGTTTTAAATCAATATTTTGTACATCGATACACATAAGTTATTATACAAATTATATTTCTTGAAGACTTCTACAAATTGTAGAAATAAGAAAAAACGTCCAGGTCCTGATGATGACTGCATACCATTAAAACCGGTTAACCAATATGATATGCAAGGATCGTTGGAGTTAAGGTTAAACGATAAACTGAAAGGGTTGATAAAATTCACAATCCTGAAGGTACACAACTCTATGTTCATAAAATCCGTGTATACTTTAAAAATCATATTATAATAAACTATATACATCATAAAGTGCCTTTAACCCCTTTATTGTTTTTGTTATTGAAAATAAGTTAACAAAAATTTGTATATATCTTGTGTTGCATAATATGACAAATTTTTTGACATATCTGAACCTTTATGATTTTGAGGGCTTGAGGTGGGTTGGTGGGTAAAGAATTTCAAACATAAAGGTAGGTCATGTGATACACCATTGAAAAGCTTATTAAAAGAGAAACAGAATGGCGCGAACTAGAGCTTAGTATCTTGCCTCATTTTAAAGTAAGTCAAATTGGACTCTTTTCCACATGTTTTGTAACATCCAAAAATTATAGGTCCAGTTGGTTGTTTAAAAATAATCCCATACACAGGTGTTATTACCTCTGGGGTTTCATTGATTCTGTCTTATTTTATGAGCAAGTTATTTTTTATTTTTAGTTTCCTTTGGTTTGTAAAAATGTTATGTTTTATTTTTTAAAGTTATACTGTAATTTTTCTATACTACAAGAACAATAAAAATAAAATACAAAACATAAAAATAAAAAATAAAAATACGAATAAAATACTACAAACAGTCTTTTTGACTTTGATTTACATTTAGTTATTGGAAAGACGTTAACAGTACAGTAAATCTTGAGATTCCATTAGGCCTACACGTTGAGGAATATCGTCGGAGATGTTTGAATGTAAATAAATGCACATATCTTAAGAAATGTTTGAACAGCTGTTTCCATTGATTTCCCACTGATATTTCACATTACATTCATAACAATCTTCCTTATAAAAATAAATATACATTGAAGATGACGTATCACATTTTTGAAATCAAAATAAAATACAAGTTTGTAAATTGAAATGGACTCTCTTCCGTGTTAATGAAAATAAGTGTCTCTTACCTGCGCCTACGGTTTCATCCCTATTGCGAGCCAAACATCATTCGCTTAAAATTGGCGACATAGTCACCCTCAACATCTGAAATACAGGATGACAATTAAGTCTTGAAACGGTTTAATATTTCGTATATAAGGAAAATTTGAAGTAGGTGTGATTGAGGTACCTACTCTATGTAAAAATACTATTTTATTAAGATTTCAACAAATGTATCCGCCATCTTGGACCCGCCATTTTGAATGTAACTTTGTTTTTTTGAATATGAAGGTGGACATATGATACATCATTTCGATGTAGAATTTCAAGAAAAAACCAACTGTGAAATTTGCACATCCATATCTTTAATCGATTAAAAATGGTGGCCAAAAAAAAACGAAATCGTGTTTTCCGATTTTTCTCCATTTTGCTGTACTATTTTTTTTTTTTTAATATTAATTATTATACTTTCTGGATTTAGAATTAAATAAGCTTTCAAACGATGTGCCACACAACGATATTTGGGAGTATTTACAAATTTTGAGTTACAGCCATTTTGATTTTTTCATAATTGGATGATGACCATGTCATCGAAATTTACATAATGGTAACGTATTAAACATAACTTACAATTTATTTGATTAGTTATTGTTTTTGTTCCTGGTTTTATGGTTCGGGGTTTTATTCAAATCAGTGTGATTTTGTCGCCAAAGTGCTCTTTTATTTGTTTAATCTAATACAGTCAATTTAAACACTTAACACTTTACAGTAGCACACATCATTGATTTAACAAATTTACAAAGAATGTATATTGAATTAATGTTATCTACATGTTTAAAACCAACATTAATGCCACAGACAAAGTTTCCAAAATTTACCTAAAAAAACAACATCTACTTGGTCAGCTAACATTTTCCTAATGAATTTACAACTAATTTTAACTGTACAACTTTTTATATGGACTAGCTTTGAGTTAATAAATTTTGGAATGAGATATGAATATCACTTTTTAGCCGTCAGATTTGGTTTCAGTATAGCCGCATTTAAATGGCGTAATTTTCCTCTTCTTGGTCCTAAATGTTTTTAAATATTATATACTTAGCATTAAGGCTCATCAACAAGTATTTTTTTGTGAACTACCAACCCAATGGATTTAAGTAATTTTGCTTGTCCAGCTTTAATTCTTCTAAGGAGTTCTCAACCTTTCATGCTCTATGCCCCCATCCCCCGCCTTTTTGAAAACACTAATGTGAGGTCGCGCCTCCCCCCGTACCACCACCAATCGGAATTTGAAACTGAAGCTGGTTAGGATAGCTGAAGGTGGTTATTAAATGAAAATATAGATCATTTCACACACAACTCAATTTAATATTACTAGACATAACTTTATTTTGAACATATTATTATGAAAACATTTGAAATCAAAGAACTAAATAGAAATAAAATTATTTGAGTTAGCCTAGGATATATTTTAGGTTGGCATGTAATACCCGTCATTGCTGAGTGGGCTGGCACTGTTGGTCCTTGACAATATTTTGGATATTTTATTTTTCGTAATACACTCATGCCTCTCTTGAAATTTTCCAACGCCCCCCAGGTTGAGAACCCCTGTGCTAAAGAGTTAACTTTGTAAAATAGAGCGGTATCGTCTGCAAATAGTAAAACGTTAGTCTTAAAACTTTCTTTACAAACTATAAGTTGGTAACAAAGATGAAAAGGTCGTCCAGAAATCACTTATCAATGGGGAAATTCACTTTCCTTGGTCACTGGTTTCGTCATTTTTAACTTTAGTTTGTCGGATTTTGTCTGTGAGAGTTTATTGCAAAACTTCTTACACTGAATCGTAGGTCAGTGCCAAGACAATGTGTAATGATCGACAAAATAATGCCTAAAGCATTCATGACATTAAGCAAATATACTGTCGCAGAATACCGTATTATACTTAATATAACTCTCATAAAATTCAGTAATGCGGATCCGTACTTAGTTTACTAAAAAAGATCTGAAAAAAGACATAGATTTTTCTATACATTAATAATTTCTGTAAGATATTTTTCAAAATTTCAGAAAGATGGGCAATAGGGACATAATTCATAAAGTTTGATTTATAAACTTTTTTGAACACGAGCTTTAATATTGCATTTTTTATATTTTAGGAAATTCCCCAGGATGTTAGCGTAGATTAATTCAATCAAACATGTAATTTAATTTAAGCTTAATTTTATTAAGACTTGTCTTATGTAGTCAAATCTCGGTGCTTTACTATTTACTAATGCATTCTCAATAGTAATATTATTTCCCACGCGGCGATGAAATGGAAATATCGCTGTGAGAACTGGAATAAATATATTAACATTTAAAAAAAAATTTTAATTTTTAATTTGTAATAAATTACCTGCTTACACGCTTCCTC
>JAGFPH010000625.1:436353-468834 GCA_018207615.1 Philaenus spumarius | reverse complement strand
TAGTTAATAATAATAATTTGTATTAGTTACTCTCCTACCTTAATGTATCACCTCTCCTACCCCACCTACAATTATGAAGTCACAGTGAATCTGTTTAATAATTTAAATATGTTTGTGAAAAAGTATGTGCCAGTTTCTGGTTCCGTTTATTTATTAAGAATCACCTTGTTTATTGTTATTGTGGTGTGTTTTTGGTGTTTTTACTGTTTCTATGTAAATTAAGTTCACAAAATCACTGTGTAACACGTGCCTCTAGATTTAATAAAGAAATCAAATCGATTTGACGTTGATATGTCGCGTACATTTACACTTGAACAAAAACCCCTTCAGTTATTTTTACAAGAATTATTTCGAGAACCAAATATTCCTAGAACGAAGAATCCCAATTTCAGTGCTTCTGCACAAATATGTGGGTGTACAAATGGCCGGCGTCCAAATTGGTGGCTAGAAAATGTACTGTATTATCTCAGAGAAGTATTTTGGCATAACAGGTGTATTTCAAACAATGGGACTTTAAAGTGATTCAAATTGTGTTCTCTTGAATTATTTTAACGTGAAACTTATACTTCTGTCGCGTAAAATGAAATTTATTTCGTAACTAGCTGATAACTGCGTTACGTAAATATTATGCCTTACAATTAGTTGAAAAAAGTAAATGTGTGCGGTCGTGGGACCCCTGTCAGGAACGAAGTTCATCACGCCTTTTCTTCAATTCTTTTACCAGCCTTAACGGCAACATACACTCATAATTTTAATCTTTCAATTGCCGTTTATTATTAGATTGTTTTTTATGCAAATATTTACTGTTTCCATACGTTTTATGTTATTATAATAAACGTGTAGAATCAATTATAACATCAAAGCTAAGATGGTAAACACAGTTAAATGTCAATTCATTATAAATACATTCAATAAACATAAAATGTTCGTTCATCCGTCTACTACTAATGTAAACTTATTGTGTGCATGTTTAATTTATTTTACCTGTCTTAACAAACACACAATAGTTTTAGGTTAGGCCTAGGCTTAAAATAACTTACTAGGCCTAACCTAAACTTTCAGCGCTTGACGAATATCTGAACTACGCCGGACGGTACCGATCGTCTCTTAATTGAAAGTACCAGGAGACCGAGCTAAAGCTCGATTATAAGCAGGGCCTAGTTTGCTCACGTCAATAACTATTATTGCAAATTTCCGTGAACATCGTTTAGGTTAGGCCTATAACATTAAACAACTAAATAAAGGGTATGTTTATTTAGCAGAAGTATTCGTTGCCATGGTAACTATAAATAGATACAACATTAGGCTTACCTCTAATAAAATACAGTTTAAAAGAAAACAGATGATTATTGTAATGACATTGAAAACATTTGCATCAGCTGTGCTTCGTTTAAAAGAAAACAGATGATTATTGTAATGACTTTGAAAACATTTGCATCAGCTGTGCTTTGTTTGTATTGTTTAAAATGGACAAATTTCACTTTTTAATTTAATAAAAAGACGTAGAAAACGAATTTTCCCAGACTGGTGACCATTTCCAATCGATTTCTCGTGGCCAAAAGCCCCATATAAAATCAAAAAATCAAAAATCCTTAGACGGAGATTCCAGATCCATTTAGCAGACAGACAATTATCTCTCGCTTTAGAAGATAAGATTGATGAACCAAAACACATGTTTCTTGAATGTATTTACATTCGTCGCCATAGCAAACAATTTGGTAACGCTTTTTTCGTTACTCGTATTTTGTATTTGTCATTGCCATAGCAACCAATTAATAACATTTTTTTGTTCGTTACGCATTACATTTTCTATTTGTTAACACCTACCGCGACAGGCGTTAAGGAACATCCTTCCATAAAACCTTAGCGGGCTGTACAAGATCAGATTGTATAAGTTGAAATAAATGAAAATGATCAGTTACTTTTTTCAGTTCAGGCCTAACCTAAAATCATTGTGTGTGTGTGTTTAATTTATTTTACCGGTTTTAACTGCAACATACATACAATAATTTTAGGTTAGGCCTGGACTTAAAATTACTTTCTAGGCCTAACCTAAAATTATTGTAAGTATGTTGACGATAATATCTGATCTACGCCGGAGGCTTAACCGATCGTCTCTTAATTTCAATCCATGAACCAAAACACCAAATGTTTCTTGAATGTATTTTTACATTCATTGCCATAGCAACCAATTTTGTAAGGCTTTTTCGTTACTCGTATTTTGTATTTGTCATTGCCATAGCAACCAATTAGTAACACTTATTTTCGTTACGCATTACATTTTCTAATTTTTAACTCCTATACCGCAACCCACGTTAAGGAACTTCGTTCCAAAAACGATTTTATATCCGAGTTCCATGGCCCAAAAACGCACAGTGATTTTCGCTGAAGTCGATCTATGTATCCCTTTTAGCCTCCATACATGATCAGCTATGCACTAATAAACGCTAAAAATCCCGTTTTCAGCCAGTTTGTTTCTCGTTTCTCATAACTACCGAATGAACATACAAATCATAAATCAGATTTTGAGGCGTGTTTATAATCTATGAGTACATATCACATTATTGAATACCGTTTTGATATATATTTAACGGGTTAAAGCATTAAACTGCGTATACAGTAAATTGAAACACAGGCGATCCAAATCAGTTGTTTTATTTAAAACTGTGGGCCAACCAATGCGGTGACATGAGGTAACAACAAAATCCCAAATTTTGTTAATAATTTTTTATATCTTTTTGAATTTGTTAATACGAATTTTTACGGAAATCATGATTGATTAGGACAGAGGCAGACGAATTTTGGTTTTGTGGTGGGGGTAGCTGTGACCTGTACATAATGTAAGACATGGATCGAAATAGAGACGCATTATCCCCGAAATTTGTCCACAAAATGCCAAACTTTACAATTTTTTAACAGGAATTTGAAATATTTTCGGAATAAGAAGTAGCCTAAAATATTCTCCGAAGAGTCGTCTATAATGAAGTTAATGAAAGTTTCGTAAAAATCTGTTCAGCCGTTCCGGAGATACCCCGGCCAAACAAACAGACAGACAGAATATTTTATAAATGTGTGTTTAGGTTTTGGAAATGTGCGAATAACCATATGATCTTAGAAAAAGCTTATATTTTGAAATCACAGACACTTCAATTTTATTTATACTAGTGGACCCGGCAATGCTTCGCTATTGCTATTGCTTGATTTACCTAACCTAAAATCAGTTGTTGATCAAAATCAGCTGTTGATCAAAATCAGCTGTTTTAAGCTTTTCATACGAACAGCTGTTTTTTGTGCCCCTGATAAAATGAAAAGAAATCTTTCTTCTTCTTCCTTAAGATTGACCTTCCATAAGATTAACATTGAAACTTTGAGGGCTACTGGGGCGTATCCCTGAGGACCAATGTAAATTATAATGGGATTCTGCTCATCTACAGGACACTACCTTTCTAACGGTATGCGCGAATTTCTCCTACGATGCACACAAGCTGAGAAAAAAGGACGACAAGTTTTGTGCTTGCCTATTAATATATAGATGTATAGATAGATTTACAACACATATTTCAAACTCAAAAGTTATGCACATTAAAAAAAAAATGTTTAGATAGTTTGTTAAAAAGTCTGTAGCCTTATCAAATTTTGCTCGGATTTGCCGGGACACACTGTAGTCTAAGTTTTATTTGGTTGGCATTTGTTTTAGAGTACGATGATCAAAAGTTAAACAGAGACAGTAAATTGCCATAATTTCCTAACCTAAAGTTGAACCAGTTTTAACTGTTTTTTAATGGTAATCCAGCTTTGTTTAGAGAAAATTTGGCGTACGACATGGTTTGTTACGCACTCCGCTTCGATATTGTGTCCAAACGAACTAACACATAAACACTACTTCGTGTATCATACTTTATTTACCGGAGAACATATTTAATATTGAAACTAAACTTTAGACTAATGAATGCAGAACTTATAAGAAGCGCAAAGGTCATGGGGAATAGTCAGCGTGGCTGCCGCCAAATCGAGCTTAGCGCGGCCGCCGTTAGGCAGCGCTGGCTGAAAATTTCCACCCGTCTCTCTCTATCTGGCTGGTTCGTTCTCTGTCTCACTCACACCTGCCTCACCGACGACAGTAGCGCTCTCGCTACCTAGCGGCTGCCGCACTAAGCTTGCCAGATTCAAATAAAACTAGGCTGAATATAAAACACGGGCGTTGCGCTTCTCATATTAAGTTCCGTATTCATTGGCTAGACGTACTTAAGCCAAGCTAACATTGACCCCGGCGATCCAGTCGTGGCGGGGGAATGGCGGATTGTGGAATAAAGTGACATGGATGCTAACGCGGAATCTAGAAGGCGGACCGTTAGCAACCAAAGGAGAAAGTTAGGAAGGGGCAAGATACTATTAGATACGCTTAAATGTAACTAAAGCTACCCAGGAGAACAATAAGATATGTACTTACATTTATTTTGAAGATTTCTATAAAAACACTAAAGTTGAAAATGTTAATCAAATTGTGACTTTTCGTCAAGATGTTTGGAGACCGATCTATGGATGTCGGAGTCATCACGGCAAGCCTCAAGATCCCGGTTCCAGCGTCGACGTCCTTCACCCTTAATCTGGATGACACGGATATTCCTTTCATCGAAGACCCGGAAAGACAACACATGACCTTTGGTAAGTTTTTAAACTTTAACCTGTGTACACTTTCTCTGGAATTAATTATTAGATTACAGTTTAGCCGCGTACTTTGGCTTCTCTTAAAAATATTGTCGAAATGTCCAATTAGCAAGACCTTAGGCACAGAATAATCTTAAATTAAGTGCTGATGTCAACCCATTATTACGTTGAACATATATATTGTTTATATAGTTACTTTCAGGAGGAACGGATATTAATTTTCCTACAGATTTTAAACGTGTTTTAACCGATGCGCCACAGTGCTGCTATCAGTTGAGAAGCAGCCGAACCTTTTGAGTTGTTATAACGTTAAAGTACCGCAATGCATTGTTTGCGTACAATACTTTTTGATCATAGTACCATAAAAACGTCAGATGGTTATTGAATCAGCTGACTTTTTGAGCATGTAGTGAATGAATACAATAAAGAGTCACTTTAAGGACGTGACGCGTGCATTAATAAAAACGTCAGTTTATAATGCAGTATAACAAAAACACTTTTATAGACATACATCTTTAAATGTTTTTTTTTTTTTTTTAGTAGATTTTAAAGGGCGATTTTTAAGTATGGAAACGGCTTTATATTGCGCAACTGGGACGTTCTTGGCGGTAGAAACTTATGCTAACCTGTACAGTTTTAAAAATCCTACTTTTTGGTGGTTTTGAAATTTTTGTCCGCCATCTTGGTTCCGCCATATTGGATTTAACTTTATTATTTTAAATGAGATGATGGTCATATGACACATCACCTCAATGTGAAATTTCAAAAGAAAAACAATGGCGCAAACTGTTTTTTGATAGATGTCTTCGTTGTAGAGTTATTAGCATTCAAAGTTGCAGTTTTGGGAAAATTGTGTTCACAATAAAACTAGGTAGAACGCACTGCACTATCCATTTTTACATTTTAAACTGCATATTATTTTATATCACTTTTCTTGTAATAATGCGTAGAACGTAAATAAATGTTTAACAAATTGTCGCAGCTGATCTTTTAGATACCTATTAGCTAAATTTAGCACCTACAGCTGATGTATGATTCATGAAATAGCCACTTATTTTTAGTTGTTGCTATGTCCATTTATTGTTATACTAATTATTATCATATCTAACCACCATTTAAATTTAGTTTTTTAGATACTTCATGAATAAAAAATGTAAAATTGGATAGTGCAGTGCGTAAAATTTCACATTGAAGTGATGTGTCATATGACCATCATCTCATTTAAAATAATAAAGTTAAATCCAATATGGCGGAACCAAGATGGCGGACAAAAATTTCAAAACCACCAAAAAGTAGGATTTTTAAAACTGTACAGGTTAGCATAAGTTTCTACCGCCAAGAACGTCCCAGTTGCGCAATATAAAGCCGTTTCCATACTTAAAAATCACCCGTATATAGTAGTGTGCATTTATTGTGAACTTGGTCTACTGCATCTCACTCAACGTTTTGTTTGAATTTTTACGGAACGATTTATGTATATTATGCTAGTAGTAAGCCCCATGAAACATCACAGGCTGATTAATTAAATACACATCAGAAATACATCATTTAAAAAACAAACTATTTAAAAACAACATTAAGGCATACTTATCTAGGCGTACATAACTATGCTGACGGGGATTTTTAACTCGGTAAATGTGTACAATAATGAGGATTATAAAACTGTAGGCCTATTTGTTAAAATTGTGTATTTATGTACGCAGTTTATGTGTCTCTTCTTTAAATTTGTATAAACAAATATATTGATGATAAAAGGTTGTATTTATGCACAGTTTATAACCTCAAAGTAAATATTATAATGTATATTATAGCGTAACTTAATTCTATAACTCATATTTTAAAAAATCAACTTCACAAGAAATTATAACGATTGAAGTTGTAAACATAACCCCAAACTGTAATCTTCACTGGGTTTGTTTAAGTATTATAGATTATGGGTGAGATCAGCTGTTAAACGAATATCTCTTCTATAAATTTGTATAAACAAATAAAATATATTGATGGTAAAAGGTTGTACCTATTTATATACAGTTTATAACCACAAAGCAAATGTTATCTATATATATATATATAATCCAAATACCACTCACTGACTCATCACGAAATCTCAAAAACTGATTGGAATGAAATTTGGTATGTAGGTTCCTCTAGGGCCCTAGGAGCTCGCTAAGGAACGTTTTAAAAAAAAATCGAAATCTTAGGGGGGTTTGGGTGGGTCAAATTTACTAAATCACGACCTCTCCAAAACTACCAAACGGATTGGAATGAAATTTGGTATGTAGCTTCCTCTAGGGCAATAGGTGCTAACTAAGGAAGGTTTTCAAAAATCGAAATCTTATTGGGGTTTGGGTGGGTCAAATTTACTAAATCACGACCTCTCCAAAACTACCAAACGGATTGGAATGAAATTTGGTATGTAGTTTCCTCTTGGGCCATAGGTGCTTGCTAAGAAAGGGTTTAAAAAAATTCCAAATTTTAGGGGGTTTGGTGGGTCAAAGTTACTAAAAATCCCCATAAAAATACATAGTATAATATATTTATTGATATATTTGTTTTTGTTAATATAAATTTAACTTTGATTTCTCTATCGATCCATGCAAATCCGGAATGGGGAATCTATCTATATATTTTGCTGCCCCGATCTAAAATTACCATCATTTGTCGCATTTATTTCACCAAAATAATTATGCAATAGCGAAGCATTGCCGGGTCAGCTAGTCTATATAATATATAAAATCCAAATACCACTCACTGACTCATCACGAAATCTCAAAAACCACCGAACGGATTGGAATGAAATTTGGTATGTAGCTTCCTCTAGGGCCCTAGGTGCTCGCTAAGGAAGGTTATAAAAAAATTCGAAATTTAAGAGGGGTTGGTGTGGTCAAAGTTACTAAAAATCCCCATAAGAAATACATAGTGTAATCTATTTATTGAAATTTTTTGTTTGTTACACATTTAACTTTGATTTGTCTATCCGTGCAAAGCCGGATCGGGCAGCTAGTAATGTATATTATAGCATAACTTAATTCTATAACTCATATTTTAAAAAAAATCAACTTCACAAGAAATTATAAGGATTGAAGTTGTAAACGTAACCCCCAAACTATAATCTACACTGGATGTGTTTAAGTATTACAGATGATGGGTAAAATCGGCTGTTATATTATACGTTACTCACGTACGTACGTACGTTCATTTTATCATCTAGGGTTTTCATATTATTGTTTCTGACTTATCTTGTGAGCAAGTTGTTTCTGGTTTTCTGTAGTTTTTAAAAAAATATTACGATTAAATTGTAACTTTGTAAAGCATTAAAATCAATAAAATAATCAATTACTGCTCGAACAACTACCCTCCCTAGCACTAATATTGATTACCCCACTGAGAAAAATCCTCCGAACTCCCAAGATTAGATTGTAAATAATAGCCCTTCGAAAAATGTGTTCTGGAGCTTCTCTTCAGGTTTAGCTTTGCATTTTTTATTCGTGGAATTAACTATGTGCAGGCTATGTATTGCTGATAAATAGTTGTTGCTGTGTTTAGGGATGGTGCGTTCCAGTTCGTCATCTCACCGAATGTCCGGGTCCGATTCATCTCAAGCTTCTACCTACATCCACCAGATACAATATCCCGGTCAGGCTGACTCTGCTGTAGGTTCCTCGGCGGGAATCAGTAGTCCACCGAGGAATACCACGCCGTCGGTCAGCAGTTATAGTTCCGGCGGAGTGTTCAGTTCTCCTCCGTCTTGGGCTTCATCACCGCCGACCTCGCCGGACCATTGCGTCACTACCGTCAACTATATACCCGAGGAAGCGACCACCGCTAGGATAATCATTCCCACAAAAAAATCATCAGAACCACAACAAAGGTAAACATTACTCTCAATGCAATTTACTTGAGGTATTGATAAATTGCTAAACTGTTAGAGACATTTCATTGATGGCAGGATTCCAGTTTAACGTATTCTTTAACATTAAAAACAAAATTAAATCATAGGATTACTTTAAGGATAAACAATGATTATATTTCTTGTACTCTCAGAATGTCAAGCAAATGGTCAACTAGTTACACTTTAATAAAACAATAATTTTACTGAAAGGGTCTTAAGCCGATTCGTACGTAGGCAGTACGAGTGGCCGAGTGGTTTTTGAATGAAAAAACAAATGAAAATGCATTGGAGCGTTCTACTTCGACGACCGTAGCGACGCGACGGGGGCTGCTGATGCGATCAAATTTTGAAATTTCAAATCAGTTTGTCTTTTGTCGCTGCGGTAGCTCGTGTAGCGATGAATATCCTCTGTTAGTTAACATTTGGATATTCATCAGAGGTTAGGAATTAGTATTTTCATATAAAACACATTTTATTGTACAGATATTTAGATTATGTTAGCTTATTTTACAACTGCTCACTGTCTTTTTTGGTCCTTTTTTCGAAAGGGTTACACCATTTCGCCTATTTGTCAGCCATTATCAAACTTAATTTAAAATTTGTATCGTGCGAGTCGATTGGTAACGAAATGAAACATAATATACACAACACATTTACAATAACAAAATCACAAAACAATACGTAACTGGAACCACCAAATTTCACAAATTTATAAAACCCAAATGGTCGTACTGTTATAAATGTATAAAAGAGGGTATTAACTTATTTTTAATGGTGTTTATAGAAAAGATCTGGAAACGATTTAATATTTCGAAAAATTTTAAGGTAGTTGTGATTGAGGAACATACTCTATGTAAAAATACTATTTTATAAAGATTTCAAAAAATTTATCCGCCAACTTGGATCAACCATTTTGAATGTAACTTTGGTTTTTTTTTTTTAATGGGAAGGGGGTCATGTGATACATCATTCGATGTAGATTTCAAGAGAAAACCAACGGTGAAATTTGCTCATCCATATTTTCACCCGATTAAAAATGGCGGCCAAAAAACAACAAAATCGTGTTTTCCGATTTTGCCCCACTTTGCTGTACTACTTTTTTTAAATTTAATATTAATTATTATTCTTTTTTGATTCCAAATTAAATAAGCTTTCAAACTATATGCCACACAACGATATTTTGGTTGAACCACTCGAAATCAATTTTGAAATAAATATAGTTTAAAAAAACTAAAAAACACGCTTTTAGAGCATATCAAACTAAAAAGTTAAAAATAATTTTTCAAATAAGCTTAAAACAATAATAAACGATCAATACTAGCATTATTGTAAAAAAAGCGTGGTGCGCTTTGTCCATATTTCTCGTACATCGAGCGCCCAAAGCTTTTTTTTACAATAATGCTAGTATTTATCGTTTATTATTGTTTTAAGCTTATTTGAAAAATTATTTTTAACTTTTTAGTTTGATATGCTCTAAAAGCGTGTTTTTTAGTTTTTTTAAACTATATTTATTTTTCACTTTTTAGTTCGATGTATTATAAAAGCGTGTTTTTTAGTTTTTTTAAACTATATTTATTTTTTTATTTTTAGTTCGATTAATTATTGAAAAAAAAATTTGGCCGTGACGGGATTAGAACCCACGATTGGTGAGTCTGGGGATTGACGTCAGCGACGACCCGCGCCTTAGACCGCTCGGCCAACGAACGAACTTGCGTAAGAGAGATATACTAACAGTAATAAGCCACTGGCTTTTAGTCCAAAGGAGAGTTACTTACAAACAAACATACAAACATACAAGTGAAGCTAATAAAAGCGTGTTAAAAATAAAAATGGCTGTAACTTAAACATTTTAAATACTCCCAAAATGTGTCATATCGTTTGTAAGCTTGTTTAATTCTAAATCTAAAAAGAATAATAATTAGTTTTTTTTTTAATAGTACAGGGAAATGGGGCAAAATCGGAAA
The DNA here is from genome assembly GCA_018207615.1 of Philaenus spumarius. Taxonomy (NCBI): domain Eukaryota; kingdom Metazoa; phylum Arthropoda; class Insecta; order Hemiptera; family Aphrophoridae; genus Philaenus; species Philaenus spumarius. The sequence continues at coordinate 458,310 of JAGFPH010000625.1, read as the reverse complement.
ACACGATTTCGTTGTTTTTTTGGCCGCCATTTTAAATTGGTTAGATATTTGTATGTGCAAGTTTCACCGTTGGTTTTCTCTTGAAATTCTACATCGAAATGATGTGTTACATGACCACCTTCCTATTTAAAAAAAAAAAAAAAACAAAGTTACATTTAAAATGGCGGATACATTTTTTGAAATCTTAATAAAATATTATTTTTACATAGAGTAGGTTGCTCAATCACATCTACCTTCTAACTTTCTTTACATACGAAATATTAAAACGTTTCCAGACTTTTTCTCCACCCTGTATTATTGTTCTAACCGTGTTTTATGCGTCATCTAGAAATTTTTCATTTAATTCTACTGGTTTTGTTTTAGGCCAGTGATTCTGCAAAGGGTGACTATAAAATCTACTGGAGAAGTTCAACAAGTGAAATCCGGCAATATCAGACCCGAACAGACAAGATCGCCGAGCCAAGAGAGAAGAAGAAGTAAAGATGTGTCCGTTTACCATAAGCTGTTGCCAGGCGTTGATAAGTTAGCAAAGAGCGCGAGTTCGACAGCTGTCAGTTACGAAAGGACAATACCCATAGTTCGAGAAGGCGAACCTACGTCCGTGGACAAAGCCGTCACGACGAGTATTTCCAGCATTGGTGGCGCGGTGCTACGGTCGAAGACGGAAGATATCGAACGGATGTTGAGGCTGCAGAACGCGACCAAACAGACGAAGAAAGCCGTGGTGTTGAGCGAAGAGGAGAAGAAAGCGAAGAGACGGTACACGGACACGAGGCACCAAGCGAGGATAATACCGATTACGACGGAGACTACGGACTCGCAGGCGGGATCATCGAGCCCTAGAGGATCCGAACAGAGGAAAAGCGGTGTTTGGAAAAGGAGAGAACTCATTTCCAGCGAGCCGAAAGATAGGAAAGGGATCAGCCAGTGATCGAAACAGTGCCTAAAGACTTGACGTTCGAGCTTAAGATATACCTACCGCAAGCTTGATTCGTTAATTATGATGTATTTATTAATGTTGAAAGTAATTTATTTTGGTTGTTTGTAACTTATCTTGTATATAAAGTGTAATTTATTTCATAAAATGATGTACGTTATTTACAAACAAAACTGAATTTTGGTACTGTTTTATTTTAGCATTGCTGTATATTACAACACATGTTTCGGCATCACAGATAACTAAAGGTGCTTCTTAAAGGACGCCAAACTTCTGGAGTGGGTTCCTTACATAAACATCGATTTTTTTTGCGATCACTATACTTTCTCTATACTATAGTATAGTGAGAAAGTAAAAATAAATAAAACACTTCCTGTAAACATGTGCATAAAAACGCTTCGTTTTCCAGATATCTGCCATTTTGTTTTTTTTCAAAATTGATTTCGAGTGGTCCAACCAAATATCGTTGTGTGGCGTATCGTTTGAAATCTTATTTATTTAATTACGAATCCAAATAGAATAATAATTAGTATTAAAAGAAACACTAATAATAGTACAGCAAAATAGGTAAAATCTAGAAACACGATTTCGTTGTTTTTTGGTCGCTATATCTAATCGGTTTAAGGGTCGGCTCTAGCTGTCGGCCATGTTGGCTGACGCTCCATAAGACCAATTTTAAATTAAAATAAAAATGTTTCCTTTATTTTTGATCGGATAGTTATGAACGATATGTCATTTTAAAGATATGGTCAATATGCATGCAAATGGTTTTTTAAAAACTAAGAAAAATATTTTGTTTAATATTTATTAATAATTTAAAACATTGATTTTTAATATTTTTTATGTTGTCACTATTAATTATAGCGAAAAACTACCAAGCCATTCGCCTGAAGAATTTCGTCCCCAAGATTTTGGTATTTTTTTTAAAACGCTATTTGAACAATTGCGGGTTTTAAATGGATTTAGGCTGAGGAATGTCCGTGTAACCTACCGCCACTATAGGGTGATTTTAAATATTTTTTACGTTGTAACTATTAATTATAGAGAAAAATTACCAAGCCATTCGGATGAAGAATTTTGTCCCCAAGAGTTTGGTATTTTTTTAAAAACGCCATTTGAATAATTGCGGGTTTTAAATGGATTTAGGATGAGCAATGTCCGCGTAACCTACCGCCGCTATAGGGAGTCGCAGGTTGCTTTCTGTTTTACTAGAGCCTTAAGATATGGATGAGAAAATTTCACCATTGGTTTTCTCTTGAAATTCTACATCGAAATGATGTATCACATGACCTCCTTCCTGTTTAAAAAAACCAAGTTACATTTAAAATGGCGGATCCAAGATTGAGGATGAATTTTTTTGAAATCTTAATAAATAGTATTTTTACATAGAGTAGGTTTCTCAATCATAGCCTATCCACGTTCAAATTTTCTTTATATACGAAATATTAAACCGGTCCCAGACTTTTCACCCATCCTGTATATGAGTTTTATTGGGTTATTAATTACTTCCGTTGAAGCGTAAACAAAATATATTTGTATGAGAAACAAGTTTTTTTTGTCAAGGTGCTTTTTAGTTGGATAGCTTATGCGTTATATAATACATACATTACTTAATTTAATATATTAGCTGGATCGGTACATATAAATGTTTTACAAAAAACCTAACAATTATTTACTAGGATCATCATCTTGTCAAGCAATTTTATTTTTAAAAGCAATTTTTAGAAAATATACTGTACCTTTGTGTTCTATCAAGCATTACAAAACGCTAAAAAAATTTAAATTTAAGAACATTTAAATCTAAAATTTGTGGAAAGATTTTGACTGACATTACAAACTTTAGTTTTCAATTCTTTTTTTTTATTAAGATTGGGTTTTAAATAATTCCATAGTGAGTCATTGGAAATAGTAAATGCTCTCTTCAACAATCAAACTTTACCTATCCTCCCTTTATTCTGTTGTGATAAGCTTGTTATGCGCATAGACATTGCGCAGTAGGTCACTCCGTCTAGTTGCGCCTACGTTCAACTAATCCATGACGTTATCTGATAGCTGACTTCTGTGCGGTGAAGAGTTCATCCTTCCAGGTGAGTTTCGTATATTACGCATTTATTTTCATGGTAGAGTAACAGTTTTCGGCGCAAATTTACTATTCGACCCTCGGCTGACCTACAGCAATAGAAGTACAATAATAATGAACAATAGCCTAAAGTTCTAACTTATAGTCTTTAGTCGCAGTATGTTTACCTGTATTCAACATTTAACAGTAAAATGTAAAACAACGTCGTCGTCGTCGTCTGCAAAAATATCAGCCGAGGGTCGAATAGTATTTTTACGCCCAGTTTTCAAAACTTAATGTGAATAATTTTTAAATAAATCGGTATTCAAAGTAAGTTTGAATTAGTTGAGGTTAGGCCTATATGTTTGAACATTTGTGCTTATGAACTGATAGAATATTTTCTTGTTGAAATTAGTTGGGTTTATTTGAATATTTGTTTAATGATTTGCATTCTTATAAGACACGCTTTTAACGTTTATGTTTATAAAGTTTTAATAGTGTTTATAACCATCAGTTGCAGTTAAGCTATATAATTTTCTGGTACACTTGTGTATTAAACCGACAACAATTTTACTACCGGACCATCGATGGGTTGTCATTTTAATGTGTGTGAGTACTTATGACAACCCTAAAGCCGGTTCTACACGATGCTACGAACACCTTCCAACGTTGGACGTTTGATGGTTCGTCACATCGTGTGGCCGTTGTTCAAACCTACGAGCGTCCAATGGCGAGCGTCGAACATTCGCATTTGACCATGTTCGGGCCGATGTCGGTATTTTTGCACCGAGTCAAAGGGATGAATCCAACGTTTGAAGGAAAATGTTCGTTAGTTCGATTCAACGGCTACAAGACTCGTTCATATGTAGCACTATTTACTCTCTATTTACACTAAAGACCCGTCTTGTTTATTTATGTTTATATCTGTGTTTAATTTTAATCAGTAATATTATTCATTTAAATTTTCACAGGTAGCCTAAGTAAGCTACAATTTATATTTCATACTTGATACTAGTAAGTTCCCGTGAAAAATCAGAAACAGATTACCGGTAATTAGATACTATACATTTAAAAAATATAATTTAAAAAAATTTACTATTTTAAAAACAAATTTTATTTAGGCCTGCCTAAATATGATGTGGGGATTTTTAACCCGTTAAATGTCTACAATTAAAACATATATTATTATAGACTGTCATACTCGTCCATTTTTGCAACTGGACCAACGTTTGAACCAAACTGCTTTCTTAAATATTGGATCAAACATTCGATTCACCGTGTAGCAGGAACATTCGCAGTACCATCTGTCGAACTTACTTGTCCCAAACGTTCGGTCCAACATTGGAGCGAGCGTTCGTAGCATCGTGTAGAACCGGCTTAACAAAAAATGTAGGCCTAGGCTATAATAGTCTAACAAATCAGAAACACAAAACACTGTCACTTTATACATTTCTATTAGGCCTACCTAACTATGTTGAATGGGATTTTTAACTCGGTAAATGTGAATAATTAAAAGAATTATTTATAAAACTGCAGGCCTATTTGTTAAAATTTTGTATTTATATGCATTATTATTATCTAAAGAAACGTAAAAATACCTTTTAACGGCTTTTTGTTTCATATTGGATATGTTTTTATGTTATTCGAAGGTGTACGAATGTTTCCGAAAGTTAAAAGAATAGGTATCTCTTCTTTAAATTTGTAGGTATAAACGAATATATTGATGATAAAAGGTTGTATTTATATTCAGTTTATAACCTCAAAGCAAATGTTATAACGTATTATTATAGCATACATTACTTCTACAGCCTAACTCATATTTAAAAAAACTTCACAAGAAATAATTATAATGATTGAAGTTGTAAACATAACCATAACCCCAAAGCATAAGCTATGACAGTAGTATTACTACAGGTGAAATCAGCTGTTATATTATATGTTACACACGTACGTGCGTACGTATGTACGTACGGACTTACACTCGCTTTTATAGAAGTTGATTCTGCAGTTTGTAAAAAAAGTTGATAAATATTATATGCCTAGGTTACCCCTATGCATATTATTCTACAATTATTTCTCTCTTTAAAGGGGACCTTACACGATCAGTAATACTGTCATTACCTGTAATGTCATTACCATCAAAAGTATTACATCATTACTCCTTCATTACTTTTTAACCTTACACGATCATTTCTAATGACACTACTTCTCTTCAGTATTCGTACGTTTTGTGTACGTATGTTGACGGGACTATGTTTAACAATGAACTCAGTAATGTCATTAATAATGATGGCGTACCCTACACAATCATTATTAATGACATTACCCCCACAACAAGCCAGTAATGACGACTTAAAATCAGAAAATCCGGATTCTCGTCATTACTAGGCATCATTCCAGTTTTGTCCCCCTTACACGGTCAGTATTATTGTCATTATTATAAAATAATGACAGTATTACTGATCGTGTAAGGTCCGCTTAACCTTTAACTATTTAATCTCTAATTAATTATTTTCAAAAATTGTAATGCAAAAATAAATAATACATAATATAGGTTGAATACATTATTTAAAATCATTGACAAATTTAAAATGTTTACCAATAGCTTGTTCAGAAAATTAAAATCATGTAACAAAAGACATGTTTCAACATGTTACTAAACTGTTGTAGCCTAATACATGTAGTTTCTTCTTTACAATATCGAAAAAGCAACAAACTCACCAATTATTATTTATTATCCGAGTAATATTTGTGTGCGTTACCAATTAGTAATTAATTTCCATTTATTAGTTTATAAAATCAAAAATTAATTTGATTTTTGTTTTATTAGCAAAATGTATAAAATAAATTATTATAGATACCGGTAATAAAACATGATTGTAATACATTTCATACATTGCTAATCAATAAAATTATTAGATCTAAAAGGCCTATGCATGATCTATCTCCTTTTCCATTTCTGTTTTCTTCAGTTGGCTTTTCCGTTGGGAAAAATAGCTTGCAGTTCATCGACATTTTGTATTTATTTATCTGTATTGCTCAAACAAATCTAGTAATATATTTTAAAACCTATACCTACCTTAGAAGTCGTAATGATGGTTTTGGCAAAATCTACGATAAAATACATAATCCGTTTAAATTTCAGTGAATTGCAACCTATTTCGTAGTAAAATCAACCTGCTTTAGGTAAGTGCATTTTAAAATAGGCCATTTATCTATGTACAAGTTTTTTTTTATAATATGTGTGTAGGCCTGTAACTTTTAACTTTGGTTAAAAAGTTTGATTTAAATGTGTAAGGCTTATGTCGCAAATACACTTTATAATTTTGGTTATTAACTTATTGAGCCTACCGTACGTCTAGAGTAAGTTTAGGTCTTTTAGGTTTACTAGGCCCTACATTAGTTTCAAGTTTGGATATTCAATATATAGGCTATAGGCCTATACCATCTAATGATAACTTTCGACCTAATATATAGTGACTGGACCAATAGTCACAAGTTTTAAAGCTAACCTAATTTATGTCTTCTAGGCTAACGAATATTCAAGACAAACCCTATTTAAATCAACCTAACTTTATTTTTATTTCAGTACAATATACCAGTTTTTCTTTACTTTTAACGTAGGCCTAACGATATTTTTTCGAATTATAAAATTTAGCGAAATGCGATGATCGCCGATTTAATTTGTTACAGCATTCGGTAGTTTTTGAAAACATTTATTTTCCGTAGAGTTCAGAATGGTTTACAGTTATTCAAAACAGTGTACGTTACCAAATTTTGTTTGTTGTATAAAATATATCGCAGGACATATTTGTTTTTGTTGTAAGTCGCAGGACATTTGAAAAAGGTGAAAATCAAAAATGAATTTACACCTAAAGCCTGGTGCTGTGCAAACAATTTGATAGTTTAATCCAAATTATAAATTTACAATACTTTGATGATCGAACATGGTTAGGTTTACTAAGATTAGATTAAAAATGATAGCATAAGGTAGTGATCATTCGAACTGGTTGTCTTTCAACCAACAATGGGCTGTTGTGCCTTGAGGTATGCACATGCGCAATAGACCAGTAGGGTAGCGTCGTAGCTAAAATCTTTCTAGAAGCTTATCTTATTCCCACTTACTTGCGTAGGGCGAAGAATTAGTTTGTTAGTTAGTTGTTCTAGGTGAGTATATTATAAGTACATTCATTTTATAAATATATTGAGAATCACAGTTTTCTTTACTTGTGTCAATAAATTTAAAATAAACGATATTAAAAGTAAATTTGAATTATTTGAGGTTAGGCCTATCATTTTGAAAGTTTGTACTGAATTGTTTTATTGTTGGAATTTGTTTTGTTTTATTAAGACCAGTAAAACCCCGTGAAAAATCACAGGCGGAATAATTAGATATAGGCAGATAGGCTACATCAGAAATATATCATTTATACAAAATACTTCCTACTATTTAAAAACAACACACTTTATCTAGGCCTATGTCAAGGTCTATAGAAAGGAAAGGTTACCTCATAGTCATGTAAACAAACTCAAACCCCTCGACCCGTTCCCTGTCCAGTGACGTCATCTATAGTATAAAAACACCGCGCTACCATGAAAGATGTATGTTTCGTCGTACAAATCACCTCATTTTTTTAAAAATAGATGTATTAAACTATTTTTGGGGTTGCAGTTTTTTTAAATGATACTTAAGTTACACATTTCAACATTTGTAATTGTAAGAATATATCTTAACCTTTTTAAAAACATTATGTTTATGTCATTAATTTGCAATTTACAATAATAACAAAAGTATAATCATACAAATTTTAATTTATATTTTTACTGACTAAAATTTAAAATAAAAAGCTATCTTGGTAATACATTTTAAATCATATAACTAAAAAGCAGTCATTAAAATTGTATTTAATATTTTTTACAGAATAAAAAAGAAAAAAATGCAATCACGATAATACATTTTAATCTATATATATAAAAGCCAAAACCCACTGACTCACACATCACGATTTCTCAAAAACTACCAAACAGATTTGAATGAAATTTGGTATGTAGCTTCCTCTAGGGCCATAGGTGCTCACTAAGAAACGGTTTGAAAAAAATCGAAATTTTAGGGGGGGTTTGGGGGGATCAAAGTTATTAAAAAATGACTTCTTCAAAACTATTGAACGGATTGGAATGAAATTTGGTATGTAGCTTCCTCTAAGGCCATAGGTGATCACCAAGAAAGGGTTTGAAAAATTTTGAAATTTTAGGGGGGGTTTGGGGGATCAAAGTTATTAAAAAACGACTTCTTCAAAACTACCAAATGGATTGGAATGAAATTTGGTATGTAGCTTCCTCTAGGGCCATAGGTGCTCACTAAGAAAGGGTTTGAAAAAATTCGAAATTTTAGGGGGGTTTGGGAGGATCAAAGTTATTAAAAAACGATTTCTTCAAAACTACCGAATGGATTGGAATGAAATTTGGTATGTAGCTTCCTCTAGGGCCATAGGTGCTAAGAGGAATAATATTTACTATATTTGTCGGCTCGTTTGCATTTCTGTATCCATTGCTTCTGATAAGTAGTATTCATTGGAAAGCTAAATATAAGTATGACACAAAAATTAAACACTATAAAGGCTAAATTGAATACACCATTCTAAATACTTATACTTGTCTTTTTGTAAATAAATACTTATAACTAAGTGAATGAACCACAAGTATTTGTTTTACTTGTATTTTAAATAAGTATTCTTTTTACTTACTATTAACATTTATTTTAAACTACAAAAATAAACTTATCCTCGTAATTACTTCTTTTTGTGTCGGTAAAGAACGTAATTACTTGTACTTGTAAGTAATTTTGTAAGAACTTGTAAGAAATATTTTTTGAATTGCTAAAATAAAATAAAATGAAATAAAATTCTATTGAACAAATCCCGATTACTAGGAATTGGTTACACGCCAATTTGTATACATGTTTTGTTTTGGTAGCATAATTATTTTGATTGTTTTTGTAAACATTATTAATTTGTGAATAACCTAAAATAATTTGTAAATAACAAGCAAAAGATAAATATATCAGAATTAATAAATTAGCATTCTAAAATGTATCTCTGTATGATAGCCTACATATAAATTGTATGGAGTTTATTTAATTGGGTGGCAGTATTTTTATTGAATATGTAGGCCTATATTTAACATTCCTTGCATCAACTGTAAATAAAATATATTAGTATATTTGTTTGTTTTTTTTAACACGCTTTGTGTGGGAAGTTTATGGGGTTTAATAAGCTTCAAGTCACCAGGTGGGCATACTGAACAAAAATTTATTTTCTACAATTTTAATGCAAAAGATAGCCACAGAAACTACTTTTAAATCAAAATATTAAGACAAAAGATAATTATAATAACATTTTATATGAGTAAGTGGTATTATATTATTTACTATTACAATAGAAACAAAAAATATCTAGGCCTACCTGTGAAATGATATATCAGTTCTTCCTTCTAGTTTTGCTTTTGCATAATAATATTTGCAAGTTGCAACCGCACAAATGGAACCACCTTTAGGTTTATTAATTGATTTTCTATCCATTGTAGGCCTAAATAATATATTTCTTCTACCTACACTTCTAAAACACTTTATATACACTAATTTAACGCGTATAAACGTAAACGACAGAGCTTTGATAGCTTTGATCACTTTCTAGGTATACTAAGTACTACGTCACAGCCCCCACTCCACTTTTTTGATATTTCCCGAATGAGGTAACCTTTCCTTTCTAGAGACCTTGGGCCTATGTAACTATGCTGACGGGGATTTATAAATCGGTAAATGTGTACAATTTTATAAGGATTATAAAACTGTAGGAATATTTTTTTAAATTTTAAATGTACGTTATTATATATTTATTTAAAGAAAGATAAAAATATTATCTTTTAATTGCTTTTTATTTCATAATGATAGATCAAATGATTTAGAAGTTATTAATATTATAAGCGAAGAAATTAATAATGGAATAATATTTATTATGTTATTCGAAGGTGTACGAATGTTTCCGAAGTTAAACGAATAGGCATTTCTTCTTTAAATTTGTATAAACGAATACTTTGATGATAAAAGGTAGTATTTATACACAGTTTATAACCTCAAAACAAATATTTTAACGTATTGTAACATACATTAGTGCTATAACTCATATTTAAAATATCAACTTCACAAGAAATTATAGTCTAATGATTGAAGTTGTAAACATAACCCTAAAGTATAATCTTCACTGGGTTTGTTTAAGTAAATACAGATGATGGGTGAAATCAACTGTAATCTATATATATTATATAAAAGCGAAATACCACTCACTCACTGACTCACTCATCACGATTTCTCAAAAACAACCCAACGGATTGAAATGAAATTTGGTATATAGCTTCCTCTAGGGCCATAGGTGCTTACTAAGAAAGGGTTTTTAAAAAATTCGAAATTTTATGGGGGGTTTGGGGGGATTAAAGTTACTAAATCACGATTTCTTTAAAACTACCGAACGGATTGGAATGAAATTTGGTGTGTAGATTCCTCTAGGGCCATAAGTGTTCACTAAAAAAGGGTTTTAAAAAATTGGAAATTTTAGGGGGTTTGGGGGGTAAAAATGACTAGATCACGATTTCTCCAAAATTACTGAACAGATTGGAATGCAATTTGGTATGTAGCTTCCTCTAAGGCCATAAGCGCTCGATAAGGAAGGGTTTCAAAAAATTCGAAATTTTAGGGGGGGGGTTTGGGGGATCAAAGTTATTAAAAAACTATTTCTTCTAAACTACCGAACGGATTGGAATGAAATTTTTTATGTAGCTTCCTCTAGGGCCATAGGTGCTCACTAAGAAAGGGTATGAAAAATTTCGAAGTTTTAGGAGGGGTTTGGGGGGATAAAAGTTATGCCTACTAAAATCATAATTTCAGATCTTTTATTATTATGACAATAGTGCTTTTATTATTTAAGATCTATATATATAAAAGCCAAATACCACTCACTGACTGAACACTTTAAAAAGAATACAATTACTGTTAAAAATACTGAAAATACCAACCACTACGGGCAACCGTACGGGTCAGCTAGTACCGGTAATGCATATAAATACAAAATTTTAACAAATAGGCCTACAGTTTTATAATTAATTCTTTTAATTGTTCACATTTACCGAGTTAAATGTTTAAGACATGTTTTTGACGCTCTGTACTAGTGTACAAAATGATTTATCTGATAGCCTATTTAACAAAGAAATTAAATCAAGTTTTTCAACGCCTTTTCTTAACGATCGTCTTTATTAAAGACTACCAAAGTGAGTAAAAACTTTAAACGGTACCAATAATTTCCTTCTAGTAATTATTGCCTCTATTATTGCTCTTAAATTTAAAAGAAAGCAATTCAGATATGTGTCGTGTCGTATTTGAAACGTTATTAGGCCTAATGTTTTGCACATGCCCGTACATTCAATACAGTTTACAGAGTATATTAAATTTGGCCTAAGCAGTCGCGTTTGTAGTTATAGTTTACAAAATATATCATATTGAATTTTATTGATACTGTACATTGTAGGGGTTCATCATTCATCCAAGAAACGATTTATATTTAAAACGTCGGGCTACTTTTATAAATCTAAATTCCAACATGGACTAGTTTAATAGGTTAGGCAAATGTTTTATTATGCATCCGTGAGTTGCAATCAAGCTTCTTTATTATTTATTTTTATTTTGCTTTCCAAATTATCAAACCTGGACTAGAGTTATTAAAGATTCTTCTAACTATATTTTCTAAGTTTATCTTCTACCAAAGAAAATTCTAAATTATGGGAATGCTAGAGAATTCTTCAAACTTGTGATTGGTTGTTTATTTGAAAAAGCTATCGCTTATTTAGTTTAAAACATATTCCAGATAGTTAAAAATCTAATTTCTATAGTTGGTATTAAATTACTTACGTTATTACTGTGAAATCACACATCGATAACACTTCTGACGAATAGTTAATTCTTTGACTAACACTTTTTAAATTATAATTAATTGCAATTTTTTCCTTTGAATTCCTCTGCTCTAAACTGTTTTGCTATCCTTGAAACAGCTATATTGTCCTATGGGAATACCTCACAAATTAAATATGAATTCCCTGTTCAGCTGCATACTTCTACAGAACTTTTTTTTAACATATATAGACTATTTTATTTTGAAGTTAATTGTTTAGGCATATATTTCTCTTGTTCGTTTTCTTGTTTTTTGTTCATTTTTTTACACCATTTGTTCGGTTAAAATGTTATTATTTAAAGAAAATTCTAGTTTTTGTTTGATTTGATAATATTTATATTATAGCAGAAGGATCCGTCTTCTGCTAGCTTCGCTAACCAACTTCCGCAGCAAAGCAAATGCAAACAGACTACTGTATACTATGACATTTTCACGGGAATGACGATTGATTAAATCGGAGATTTTTATACAGAAGAGAGGCAATTTTCAGGTTATAAAATATAGACAAAATGTGATACGTTGGAGTAGTATTTCAACTGTTTAAATAGGCCTAGTAAAAAATAAAGTTGGCATAATTTTAATAGTGATAGGTGTTTGAATTATGATGTAGAAAGCCTTTTCTTTGTGTGTGTTTGCTATTACCTAACCTAACAAAATAGTTGGTTGTGAAGAATGAATTACCTGATTCTAAATGCTTCCAAGAAACGTGTGTTGGTTCAGTGGGTATAAGCCTAACCTAAAATAGCTTTTGATACAAATCAGCTGTTTTCATTTGTAATGTGTTAAACTAATTAAATTATCTGTTCATATTTTAAGTGAGATAAACATTTAATAGCGAATTTCCATACGAACAATGAGCTATTGCTGTTATCCTTACGGCAAGTCCCAAGGTCGGAAGAAGTAAATGAGCACCGATCATGGTCCCCAGAACACGTTTTGGGGTATCATTAAAATTTAATGTGTTCGGACTCTAGCGGCCGCATTTTACTTCCGATTTGGTCCAAACTTGGTACACGCGATTGTTTGTGCTAGTCGCTCGGACGAGTTTGTTGGCCGACAATATCCAACTGCCGGAAGTACCTTTTTTTGGCAGGAAGTAAATATTTTTTTGTGATGTTTCATACTAGAATGAAATATTTTGGTGGGTTTATCTAAATAAGTAAATGTAGGATACTGTTCTGCACATTTTGTTTTTTTTACACGACCTTATAGCTTGCTTGGTTAACCCAAAATCGATCAAAACGAAAAATACCCTGAAAGTGCCCGGTTCAATCCACGCAAGGGATTTTACCAAGGGGGCATCTCCTGATTCGAGGCCGACGGCCAAGTTTGTACTCTGCGAGCAAAACGAAACTGTCCATAATCCGGTCGCAAGGCCGAAGGGTAAACTCGCGAAGCTGAGGATACATTTGAGCAGAGTGAGACAAAACAGAAATGAGTTTTTCCGCGTAGTGGAGAATCAACCGAGAATCCTGACATAACGAGTGTGATTTTCCCGCATGCGGACAAAACGCATAGTGGAACACGGGCCTAAGAATGGTTCAACCTTGTGAAGTCTTTTGATGACAAATTGTTGTAAGCCTGCTCTGAACTTACAATCGGATGTCAGTTGTTACTAAAATTACCGTATTTTATTTTTCAGATAAACTCTCTGTTTTTGTAATTACGAGCTAACAAGTAGCCTACATTGTCATGAACTGCTAATGAAGACATTTTGCAAGGAATCAATATTTTCACAGTGAAGAACAAATAAAAGACGCTATTTTGGTAAGTTTAATAAAAATTCATCCCTTACCTTACCCAGGAGCCTTTGAAGAACTTTGGGCTTCATCCACAACAGTTGACTTCTTCCATCTGGTTGAGATCTACCGTTTCTTTACTTGGTATCCTGATCACTTTGTCCTGCCGTCCTAACTGTTTTCTTTCCCTTTTCAATAACTAGGTAGTTGTACAAGTCATTCAGTTGGTTTACCTCTCTCGCTAAATTCTGTATTCACATTACTGCCAGCTTTTCTCTTGTACAGTAATGTTGAATAATCATGAAGGGATGAAAATATACAACAATAAATGTTTTCATGATTAACATTACACGTACGAGTGATTCAATAATTTTGTGAAGTATATTTGTGCTTGAATTAGCCTTGCCAATGTCTTTCAATGTGCCCATTTTAATGAGATTTGAAGAAAATTCTGCTCACCTCCAAAAACAAATCTAACAGTATATAATTTTTCCAAATTGGTTCAACCGTTTAGTCCGTAGAAATATCTTTGTTTGCATTTTACAAATTAGAAATGAAACTTTATTTTTTATTTTTTCCAGATAGTTTTTATTTGAGCTGGTATTCAAATAGATATACCCTGCAAAGATCCACAATCAACATGAAGAATTGCTACCAACAAAAACAAGCACATTGAAAAAACAATGCAAATTTATACTGTGAGTTCATTTTGAACACATTGTAATAGAAGTAATCCATAGTTTGTATAGTATATACAGAGTTTCAATTTATTTATTTTAAGTTTAACTTTTAGGTTATAGTAACTACCGTACAGCATACTGAACTAGCACCTTTAGCCTCTTGGCCACTCTGCTTCCGACAAACTATTATTGTTTTACCCATTGTGATTATTGAAAGAAAACTGTAATAGATGGTCATGCGGTGCTGTGAACCGTTTTTTAGATATTTATATTGGTAACAATTTTCTCTATATTCTTATAGAATGTACTAAGAGTACATTAATTAATCACCAACCACGGCGGTAACCCATGTCGAAGCTAATGCAAACATATTATTATATATACTTTAATATTTTAACAGAAATGACGATTGAGTGGTGACGTAAATTGTTAACCTGCTTTGGTGTTTAATAAGAACATCATTTATTTAAGACTGTAAACCCTTGCAATTGGACGGTCTTCAACCAATAAAACAGCACATTTGTCAACCGAGATAACGCCTACAATTTCATATGTTTTTACAGATGTCTTTGTACCATTTTCTAGAAAAAACTTCCATCTTTCGTTCGGTGTGAAGTAAACTGGATATCACCGGTTATATGTCCTCCAAACAGCAATAGAAAGTACATAGTTTTCGTGAATTCAAGCGTCTACTTTCCACGCTAAAGGTCGTTCGTTTCCTTTATCCGCGCGGCGTTTTATTTGATTGACCTCATTTTGTTAAACAAATAAAAGATCACTGTGGCGACAAAATCACACTGATTTAAATAAAAATTTAGTTGTTTAGTTATAGTTTTTGCTCCTTGTTTTGTGGTTCGGGTTTTTATTTAAATCAGTCTCATTTTGTTATTCAAGTAAAGATAATTCAAACACTTTTCTGAAATGAGAATTTAGAAGTAAGTATACAAGTTCTTTTCTTTGATTTATTTCTCTGCACATTATATATTATACTCTGCACTCTAAATGTTATAATAATATTTCATTTTTGGGCAAAACATATATTAGTAAATTATGTTTCAAACTAGGCCTAGTTTTGTTAGCAGTCTTGTAGTAAGAACATAAAAACTGGTGTTTTCAAAATAAGAAAATTGAAATTGATAAATGTTTTTATTCAGTTCTATTAAGGGTCGGCTCTAGTAAAACAGAAAGCAACCTGCGACTCCAGCGTAGCGGCGGTAGGTTACACAGACATTGCTCATCCTAAATCCATTTAAAACCCGCAATTGTTCAAATGGCATTTTTTAAAAAAATATTAAACTCTTGGGGACAAAATTCTTCATCTGAATGGCTTGGTAATGTTTCGCTATAATTAATAGTTACAACGTAAAAAAATATTTAAAGTCACCCTATAGGGGCGGTAGGTTACACGGACATTGCTCAGCCTAAATCCATTTAAAACCCGCAATTGTTGAAATAGCGTTTTAAAAAAAATACCAAACTCTTGGGGACGAAATTCTTAATGCAAATGGCTTGGTAGTTTTTCGCTATAATTAATAGTAACAACATAAAAAAATATTAAAAATCAATATTTTAAATTGTTAATAAATATTAAACAAAATATTTTTCTTAGTTTTGGAAAAGCCATTTGCATGCATATTGGCCATAGCTTTAAAATGACATATCGTTCATAAATAATTATCTGATCAAAAATAAAGAAAAAATTTGGATTTTAATTTAACATTGGTCTTATGGAGCGTCAGTCAACATGGTTGACAGCTAGAGCCAACCCTTAAGAACTAAATTACGAAACTTTTTTACACTTATGAAAAACACTTACAAAAAATAGAACTTTATCCTTTCTTTACTGAACATTTTTGTTTCTTGAGCTAATAACTTTGTTAATTTTACATCAATCATTTTTTTACTGACGTATATGAATTCTTTGAACATTTCTCTACAAAAAAGCTATGGAACACTTTTGGATTGGGAACAATTACGATTTTTGGCGAATTTAAAAAAAAAATGCTTGCAAAACACTAAAAACCGGCTTCCCAATTTTCGCTACATCATTGCCAGTTCTAGGGTTTAGGGTCTGCTCCAGTAAACGAGAAAGCAACCGGAAACGCAACCGCTTCTCACTGAATCCCTATCTAAACAGTGCAATTGCTTGCAGCTGAACGCTTTGACATTGCCTCATTTCAAACCATTTTATAAGTCTATCTTTTGTAATTGAGTGTTGAAAAAAAAAAACTGAATATTCTTTATAAAATTTCGGATCTGGCTTGCAAATTATTTTAAATTATTAATTTTTTATTGTGTTAGGAAAAAAATTCAAACTTTGTACTTACAAAATGTCAATTACATAACAAATCAAAAGCTTTTAAAAAAATGTAAATTGCCAGACGGATGCGTGACTGTGCTTAAAATGAGACCTTGCAAACAATTTTATGATAAAAAGTAAACGAAATAAATGGTTTGAAATTTAACATTGTTCTTATGGAATAAAAATCCAAGATGGCCGCCACTACAGCAGACCCTTAAAGAACTTTGATTGCCCATTATTTTGAAACGAAGGAAGATACTAAGCTCTAGTTTGCACAATTTTCTTCCTCTTTTAATAAAATTTTCAATAGTGGTATTACATGATCTTATTTTTGAAATTGTTAATCCCATTAAACCCCTCAAGCCTCCCATCATCGTAGAGGTTTGTATATGTCAAACAAATGTGTCCTGTTATGTAACATATGATATATACAAAGATTTGTTAACTTATTATCAGTAACAAAAAGTGGGTTAAACAGTCTTTAAGAACACTATGTATTGATTTTAAATTGTTTAACCAGGGTAATGGCATTCATTTGTTATTATTTCCCAAATCTTTGTTACTTTTTCAATTAATGCTTAGCTACCAGCTTTTAAATAAACCACAACCTTGTTATTCTTAAGGTTAACTTAAACCGCAGCAGTAAGTTAAACATTTCATCAACATTGATAAATAGTTTTTGAGCTAAATTATAATAAACTTTTCCTACATATAATATAGTGTAAGTAATTTTTCAGAAGGTTAAACTTCATTTTTTTCTAAGATCTATTGAAGCTAAAATCTTGAAAGCTGCAATCAATGACAGTTATTAACTGTATATTTAACTTTTTTACAGATAAACGTCTCAATGTTTTCCTAATTTTGTGAGCACATTACTGTCAACATTGAAGAGATTTTGCAAAAATATTTTTACAATGAAAAAGAAACCAAACACAATATTTTGGTAAGCTTAATACAATCACAACCCTTATACCATTACGGAGCATAATAGTCATTGTGTGTGCACTGATTGATAGCCAATATTTTATAGATCATTTCATTGCTAACATTTCATCTGCTGACTGTTTAAATGTATTTTTAACAATTTAGCCAGCATAACCATACAAGGTACTTAAAATGTACGGTTTGACAAAGTTTTTTAAATCATTTTTCAATACGGTAACAATTTTAAAAGCTTGAAGAAATATATTCTATGTTATTTAGGTGGCAATGCCCATCACATGAATAGTTTTTAAGTTAAATTGTAATAAACACCCAAACTTTGGAAAATAAAATAAGCTCGCCTATTTTTATTTTACATAAATGTTTGAAATTGAAAATTGACTTGTGGGTCTAATGTTATTTGATATTACTAATGATTATGATTCACATGTGATACTACTTTGTGCGAAGAAAATAATTTTTGCGCATTACACAAATTAAATATTGGATATATACAATGTTTTTAGTTACAAATTTGTTATAATATAGTCTACCATAGTAACAATGGTACTTTGAATATTAAATGTATAGTTCAATATAATAATTGGTGACTGTATAGCAAAATGTTATTAGGGAAATTAAAATAAAAATCTGTCAATTTTTATTCAGGGCTTTAGACAATGAACAGTCATTCGAAAAACATATTCTCTGAATTTGTAAAGAACAAGAGTAATATCAAATAATTGCAAAATATTTGTATTTTCAGATAAACATTTCTCTGTTTTTAAATTGTGAGCACTGCAAGTATATTGCTGTCAACTGTTAATGAAAAGATTCTGCAAGGAATCAGTATTTCTACTATGAAAAACAAATCAAAAACAATATCTTGGTAAGTTTATATATACACTCTTTATCTTGCCCCAGGAAGTTTCTTGGCCATTAGTCACAACAACCGTCCTCTTTCCAGCCATTCATTTCTAGCCCAGTATATAGGGGGATTTCAGCTTACATTAATTGCGCCAAAAGATTTTTTTCTAGGATCGTTTGGTATGGTTTGGGTACGCCAAATCTAATTTTGCGACCTCGAAAGTGGAGGGACAACTTTTGGGGAGCAAAAAAACCTCAAAATTTTCGAACTTTTCCCAATTTTTTGCTTATAACTCGAAAATGGTGCATATTTTGTAAACAAAGAGTGCATACTTTAGTAAATTAAAGAGGACAAAATCTTGTGTCGATTAAAAAAACAAAGTGCAAAATTGGTTGAGTAGTTCAATTTTTATGAGGATCCAAAAAACAGCAATTTTTTCCAACTTTGCCAAAAACTGTGTTTTACCCATTTTCAAAGCTTACAAGACTAATTCTTCTAAACAAGTCTCTGTCGTGTTCTTCCTATTAAGGACACATTATCAGTTAACCAACTTATTGTAAAATTTATAATTAAATATTAAGTAAGTTTTTATTATCGTTTCTTTACAAGACCAACAACAATATGACTTCTTAAACTAAACATACTAAATCTTCTATCAAATATATACAAAATCTTACGATACAGTAGTTAGTATATAGTAAGTTGTAATTCCTTTCAATAATAACAAAAAGTGAAACAATAAAAACCCCGAGGTATATAAAACACCTGTTTGGGGCAACAAAATAATAATACGAAGAAACAAATACAAATGAAACAATATATTTATATCTATTTCTACTAAAGTGAGAAGTCAAAGAGGGAAATGCAACCGACCCAGTTACAATAAGCATTAAAATTACACAGAATCTTCTAACATTTGATTACATAACATACACAATGCAATAATTGCCTAACAATGAAACAAAACACAAAAATTACCATTTTCAACATTTAAATCTGCAGATTAAATTAGATCACTAACCTAGAATTCATTCAATCATACACACTTTATATCACTTGTTCATTCCTTTTCTATTCTCTCAAGAAATAACATTAAAGAAGAAGTCATTGACATTAAATTTCTTTATTTTAGTTCTCTACTCCTTGATGTCAAGCAACTATTTGTATTCCCATTTCTGCTAAAGAAAGTTCTCAAAACCTTATACACATATAAACTCCCACACTGGTAAAATATTCAAAGTTTTAAAAAGGAGTGATGTGGGGTCACTTTTCTGCTTGTTTGAAACAATCCGTATGAAATACGTTAGTAATGTTATAATGGGTTTTACCGTGGTATAATACGCTCCTCCAAAAACTGAGAGACCGTACACTAACTTTGAGCTCACTAGAGAGTCTTTAAAATATTCCCATTGCATATATATTTTAGCATATAAAAAACACGAATGTACTTGATCAATTTACTTTTCAAGAAACTTATGTGTTTTTTCATTTCAACCTCGAGTGAACAAACAAACCTAAATATTTAATATAATCAACCAGTTCTATTGAAAGGCAAGTGCATATAGTTAAGTTACAATTTAAAGGATCTTCGGGCAGTTATTGAAAATGATATATTTTTTCTTCGGGTTCATGATTATATAATTTTACATGAATCACCAGCGCAAAGCAATATGTCATTCTGCATTTTGGCTTTTAATTGCTCCTTGGAATCAGCCTTATAAAACAGAGCGGAATTACGAGGCCTTGTAGCCTGAGCTACAAGGCTCGCCCATTAACTTTCCATTGTATAGGCTATTTACATATATTATTAATATTAATATTAAAAACAAAGGACCAGATAGCACAGACCTCTGTGGGATATCGTATCGAACATTTCCTATATCGCTGTAACTATCATTTACTTTTGTTTGTTGCATTCTACCATTTAGGTAATGTAGGTAAATACATTTCCTTTAACGTTTATCATACATTGACTTGTCTTGTACCTTGTTTTATATTAGATCCTCGTGTGGTTCGTTCTTGAATCCTGAAGGTAAGCGCACACTAGTTCCGGGCCTGAATGGGTCGCATTGCATCGCAAAAATGTTGCAAAGCAAACCTTGAGGCGGGCTGGGCCGCATCGTAATCAAATGTTTTTAGTATTCATCATGGATTCTCCCGATGAGGAACTACCTAATGGTTTTTCACATATTATTTGAGGAAGAAGCATAGCTGCGAAAAAAATGCCGTCTATGGATTCACGAAATTTGTAGCAAAAGAAGTATGTTTGGGGAATTCCATACACTTTTTGCTGACTTTTGGGCACGGGAAAAGTTTATCAATATTTATCAAAATCAATCTAAAAAAAGAAAAACTGCTCGCAGGGAAAATTTATAATCAGTCCATCTAAGTTCGCCGCACACTACTGCCGCTGCAGAGCGGGGAGGAAGAGATAGACAGAAAAATCAGTCTAGAAAGCGAAATTCCATCCGCTTCACCCCGCCTCGATGCGCCCCGGCTGTAGTGGGAGCTTCCTCATTGTAAAAGCATTGAACCGCAGCAGACGGATTTTTGCGATGCAATGCGGCTTGTTCTGCCCTGGCACTACACTGGATTCCACGTTCACCGTGCAGTACAGGTCTTACGGGAGAATAGACGTGCTACTTTCATTACGGTGAACATCACGTTTATTGTCATGCGAATTGTGTCAACTGACTGAGCGTTGCATGAGTTGATGTTTTTTAGTTGACTAGTATAGCTGATAGTGTCGTATGGATAACATGACTTATGGGCGCTCTGTACTGCTCACGTGATCGTGTAATCCAGTGTAGTGTGCGCTTACCTTAACTGATATTATTGTAAAATTGGATGAGAGTTATGAATAAAATTTACATATTTTGATATTTATTTTACAGATATACTTCTCAGTATGTTTATTACTAGGAGAGTTAAAAGTACATTGCTACCAACTGTTAATGAAGGGATTTGGCAAAGAACCATCATATGCAGTGAAACTATTCAGGTAAGTTTAATATTAATTACTATGCTAATGGTGAAATAAAGGGCTTCACTCTGGTAGAGACAAGGTACTGAGTAATACAAGGTACAAGGTTTCTTGCAGGAACAATTTTTAATTTACTGTGATACACATTTACAATCATGGTTTCATACGATTTTTTTTAAACAACACATTTTTTTTCACAACATTAGTTTTTTATTTGATCCCAGCCCAAAATCTTGAAAAATAAGTACAAAACTAATGAAAGTACTAACTAATTAAAGACTAGAATAAACACAGCTATACCCATCGTAAAAGTTAAATCCATATAATCCTTAGAAAACTTATTGGCAAAGGCCTCAGCTTTCAGTGGATATCTGGTTACTGCGGCATACATGGAAACGATGAGACGGACAAACTGGCAAATTTGACTTGTAAATTGCAGCCTGCTCCACCTGTCAAACAATCTCTGGCTGCA